>JARHVA010000705.1:3437500-3440000 GCA_037957365.1 Torreya grandis | reverse complement strand
GTTCAAAGCATATTCCAAACTATTTAGCCCTTAAAGTGTGTCTAGATTGCTATTATCTAGATTATATTAAAGGGTTATATAGAAATGAACTGACATAAGGGTGATAATTAGACCTATAGTAAGCCAATTAAATTTTATACTCGGATATATGCATACACTAGATTTATTATGTTGAGATAGTGAAAATATGGAAATTACAACTATGTTAGATATAGAAATGAAAAATAATTGAAGTATTTAACTTGTTATAATGATAATTTAGTTCTAAATCTAGAACAAGCTAAAAGTAGGTTGGAAGGAGATTTTTAAATAATTGTTAGATTTTAATTTTGGTGCTTGAGCTCTCTAGATAGCAATATCAGCCTAGGATGGTTGCATTGATAATATTTTTTTGGTTCGATGATAATATCCTATATGAAATATCTATTGAAATAGGGTACAACCACCTAGATGTTTCTAAATTTTTATTCACCTTCACTTTGGTCAATTAAAATATGGGTAATGGATTTTTGTTCTTTGTAAAATGGAAAAACCCTAGCCTTTCATCTTTAAAGTGACCTTGGTGAAAAATTGGTTAGTGGGAACATAGTGTGAAGATGACCCCAATTATCTCACTACTAGATGATGATACCTACATAGCTAATAATTTGAAGATGCCTGAGATTGATGTAGTTATCCCCTACCTATTGGATTGTGTGTGAATCATACATTGTGTGAAAATTAAGTACAATAATAACCTAGATTGTAACATGGAAAATTGAGTTCTTGGGATTCTAAGGACTATTTCAAATAATTTGGACTTATATCCACTAAAGTGGAGTGGAAAAAAATTTCTCCACAAATAATTTTTATATATTCCAAATAAATTGGACTGTTTGAAACCACTTGGGCATAGATCATTTCAAAAAAAATTGGGCTATTTCAAATAATGTGGACTTATACCCACTAAAGTGGAGTGGAGAGAATTTTCTCCAAAATTAATTTTTTTATATTCCAAATAAATTGGGTTGTTTCAAAGTATTTGGACATAGATATTTTTGAATAAATTAGGTTATTTAGAATAATTTAGACTTATACCCACTAAATTGGAGTGGAGAAGATTTATCCAAATATAAATTTTCTATATTCCAAATAAATTAGATAGTTTTAAACCATTTGGTCATAGAGAATTTTGATTAAATTAGGCTATCTTGAATAATTTGGACTTATACCCACCAAATCAGAGTGGAGAATAATTTATCCATAAATATGTTTTTCTATATTCCAAATAAATTAGACTATTTCAAGCCATTTGGGCACAAATCATTTTGAATATATTTGACTAATTTGAACGCATGACACCCTTTTGGAACTTCAAACCGATTGATCTTTTGATATAGCTTTCATTAGTGGGACATAATTTTATTGGCCAGCCACTCATGCCTTAATAAGGTAGTCCCATAGACTTGAAGTCTAGAAGTCTACTAGTAAGTGGACTAATACATGAAGTATTTAATCAAATAACTTCATCTTTGGCCCTTGCCCATAGACAAAGCCACAACCTTGAGCACTTATAAAATGGTACGTTGAAGGTATTGTAATGTTGATCAAGGTTTGTAGAATATGTGGATGAGGAAGAAAAATCATACATAGGTAGTTGGTGCATTTAAATATGATGAATAACACTTATGTATAGATAGTTAGCCCATTTTAAGAGGTTGGAAAATTTTCCAATATTAGTTAAATATGGTTTTATTGTTATGCTTCACATGATAGAAGTCCCCAATATGCCTAGTAAAATTTTTTACTATGGAATCTTGCCTTACTAATGACCTCATAGGCATGACATGGACAAAGACAAGGTAATATTATGAGTAACTAGCATATTTTAACACATGGAAAAAGGATAAATAGATTTCTTATTAAGTCTAATTTTTCATATTAGAACCCTATTAGTAGAATGAAAAATACATAAGCTAAAGGAAAAATTATGGATGAAAAAATAATAAGCAATTAGTTTATCAACTAATAGAATCTCGTTTGATGTTTCCCAAGGTTGCTTAGTGATAAAAATTATGCAAGGTTTGATGGATAACCATTTAATTTTGGAACCAAGACAACATAGGGACTACGACTACATTATCATTAGGTTTTTAAGGTTTGCATGATTCCAAGGTAACTAAATTGGCATTAGCAAAAAAAATTAATGAGAGAGAGAGACTTGAGAATTGTTTATTGTTTATTGGGAAGATATTCATGAGTAGGTTTTGATATAATAATGGATCAACTTGGGAAATTTAAAGATAAATGAATGGAGTATCCACTTTTAAGGGGATTAGCTTTGAAACATGGATCTGATTTAGTACTTTCAAAGTATCTCCAACTATAAATCAAATTGCACTTAATGAGATCAAATCATTAGTAAATTAAAATTGACAAATTTTAAATAAATTGGATTACATTTGAAATAATTTTGAATTTGTTTTTATGAATTTGATGATAATGTTTATTACTATAATTA
>JARHVA010000705.1:3227500-3432500 GCA_037957365.1 Torreya grandis | reverse complement strand
ATTCCTCCTCTAAAAGAATTTTCTATTGTGTTGTAATTATGTATTGTCCATCTGTAATTTTGAACCTTACAATTTTTTTATCAATCATATATTCTAGGACTTCTTTTGATTTGATAATAAATTAAGCATTATTTATATCAAAAGGAATTAATAAATCATCCTTCATTAGAACCTCATTATGTTTTACAAATGAATGAATTTTAGAATTTAACCCTATTTCATTTAGATTTCTTATTTTGATATCAACATCCCCCAATTCACAGAGCTCTATAGGAATGTTAAAGATGCAATTACTAGAGGAAATATACAATGTAGATAATTCACTATCCATCTGATCAAAAGTTTGTGTCAATAAAAGTGTATAAACCTTTTGTTTGATCTTATTTTAATACATTTTTTTTAGTAATTATATAGCCTTTTTCAAATCTTCATACAAATATATTGTCCTTTCTTGTGTTGTTTTCTTCAACATTTTTTCTATCATGACTATAGGGTATCTTAAATACATCATTATGTGGTGGTTACTAGAATAAGTAGTTACCCCTAGTTCATGTTTTTATTTCAACATATTTTGTATTCTAATGACCAAATTATCTTTATCTATTAACCTAGACATTTCAAGGTTGTCATAGGTATTCAAATAAAACCCAAATGTTTCACAAGAAAGAGATTTTTTTTTGTCAATTTCTTTTTTTTGGGTGTAAATTTATTGAAATTATCTATAACACGATGAAGAATTCCCTCTTATTCATTCCATACTTACAGTTGGAATTGAATGGCATCTTCATGTTAATCCTTATCATAGGCAAGTATTATTCCAATCAAAGTGTATTTTTTCCCTAATATACTTATAAAAAAAAAAATATTTTCATGCATATTTGGTATACTAAATAACTCAAAATACCAATCAACAAGTGGAATTTTATCACGACCATAAAATGGTCGATGGTGATGTGGATTTAATTTTAGTTTTGGTAGTTTGAATGATACTGTATCTAAATTATCTTGGAGGGAGGCCTTCTTCTACTTATTAAAAGTGGGAATTCCTTTCTCTGCTAAAGACATTATATACAACAATTAAAATGATTTAAATATTGATCTTTTGTAAAATGCAATTTATATATTGGATCAATTAATAAAATTATTTATAACTAAGTAGTGATTAATTGTATATCAACAAATGTGAATTGTAAATTAAAATATAAAATACATATTAAATATTCATAATATATACACTAACTTTAACTTAAATTAATAATGTATGACTAGACTAAAAATAAATTATATTTAGAGAGATGTAAAAATAATTTAAATAGGATGCCCTAAAATTTGACACTACATTTCTAACATATCAGACACTAACCAATATAATATGATGGAAAAAGGAATCTCCAAACGTTTATTTCAAAGGAGAAATATGAGGGGGATGTATGTTTCTAATATGTGTCAAAACTATGATTAATAGGTACCTTCAAGATATCTCATAGGACATACCTTTCAAACATGCATAAGAGTGATTTTTTCCTTCAAAGTATCTCCTAGGAGATACCTTAAAGTTAACCATGATGGTATTAAAATTGTATTTCAATGAGCTTGAAGGAATTTCATAGGATAAACCTCAAAGGGCATTGTCATACATTCAAATGGACATTGAATGTATCTTCCATTAGATACCCTCAACATGCACACAAGTAGAATTTTCCTTCACCTTGAAATCACTACTAGGTGATAACTTGAAGGGCCTTATAATATTTTTAAAGTTAACTTTAAGGTATCCCATAATAGATACATTAAAATTAACCAAAAAAATATTTTAATGCCTTTGAAGGCATCTCTTAGGAGATATGTTTAAGGGCATTATCATACATTCAAGGGGATGTTAAAGGTATCTCCTAGGAATTAATAATAATTACAAATGTGATTTTTTTATGTAATATGAAACTGGGCTTTAGAGTGACCCATAGTACATGTATACAATTCCCATTACTACATCTAGGAGATATGACATCATATAAAAGTGTCCACCAAAATGCCACTTGTCTTTATGTAAAACCTATTGTCATACCTTGATGTTAATTATTTCCCCAAGGGCAAAAGTTAAGTTTGAGGTCATCAACATGTCCAAAATCAAAACCCATTATAGGTAAAGTAAATGGATACTTGGGAAACCATAAATTATATATTAGGATGTCCATCTAAATGTGAACCCCCATCCTAAACTTAGTGATATTTGTGGGTTTTTTCTCATTTGGGATGATAATTTCATCAATGATAATCTAGGTTACACCATGGCTCCCTACATGACAAGGCATCCTACATAGAATGCACACTAGGATAGGGTGGTAAAATTTAAATTGAATGAAGGTTATGATATTATAGATGTTCATGAGTAGTGGTGCATGAAATATAAATCAATGTAGGAAATCTTGAGTATTTACATTAAGCCCCAAACCAAGTTCACATCATTCAATCATTTGAGCTCAAGTATCCTTTAGTTTCAACAAATCCCCAGATCCCTAACCGCTATCACAATGAATTTCAAATTGAGATATTTAGATAAGTAAAGCAACACCATTATCAAAATCTTGATATATACCAATACTCAGAATAGTTACCATGGCATCATCTTTTAGGACTTACAAGATAACCCTGACACCATATAACTTCTCGATCAAAGACTCTATATAATACCTTAATATTATGTTCGATCCTACTACATTCAAGGGTAAATATTTGAGTTACTCAACTTTATGGAAATTATTTTATGATTTCAATATGTTTAAACTAGAAATAGACATAGTCACTGAGGATAAGTGGCTACTAAAAGACCTATTCCTGCTCAAGTGCCAAGCCTTACACTATGCTGCTACAAAACTAGAAGTGATGACATACATTAATTTTCTATGGGATCTATTATTCAAAGGAATAATCATGCATGGAGGTTATATGAATTACATAGAAAATGACATTATTGTCACATGCATACCCATAAAATCATTCAAAATGTATTTAAGTTTGCCTATTGTAGGTGTTACATATGATTTACCTAATATAGTTACATTAAAAATGGTAAACCATCCAAAGCAAGCTATTTCAAAATGGTTGCTTCCTGGGGAAAAATCACCTTAGAATAATATGCCAAGATCTCAGTCCCCATTAATAGTTCTAGAATTGGAATCCACATAGGGATGGCACTACTAAATGGGCTCTATTTTCATGCTAGTATATACTACATGTAACCTAGAATGGGTTACCCTTATATAACTTATGATTACCTTAAAGTGTAAATAGGCATTAGGGGAAATCATTATCATATGCATCTAAGATCATATTATAGATAAGAATAATCAACCATTGGGGGGTATTTTATATATGATGTCATATCTACTAGACATAATCATGAGCACTATGTATAGGCATAATAGAGTCTTATAAGAACCCAATGATGAGGTCATAAAAATAGGATATTTGACTACTAAAACTTTATGCATATTTATTCATATCTAAGGAACATAATAAATATTATTGAGGACCTTTATCCTCATGTATGAATGGATATTTATGATGAGCCACTGCCAATAATCTCCCCAAGCATAACCCAAACACTAGCCAATAACATTGGAGATTACTAGATATATCCAAATTTCATAGTGATTATGGAAGTTGGGCACAAAGTAGATCTGCTTTAGCATCTAAAGTTGGATTCAAACAAGGTGGCTAAGTAGGAAATTACTCATAAAATTTGGAACATCATAGATGAAGATATTGCAAAAAATAAGAAGGCAATATTCCATGGGTCTCATTTAACCATTGGGATAATGTAGTACACCATTTGTAGATAGTTTAGAGAGGATGATAATGCCAAGAATACCTATGTATTGCCCACCCTTCCTCATAGAAACTATGAACCTCATGGAAAGGTCCAAAATAAAATTCACACCCTAAACCTTCAATGCAAACATGATCCGATTGATCATGACTTTATCTTCTTGAATGTTAAAGATGACAATGAGGTCAGAGAAATGGATACCAATATATGGCTAAATTATTAATTATTGAGAGTGATTCAATTAGAACCATATGTGACACTTATTAAAGCAATGTTCTAAATTCCACCTCTTAGAGTATGGATATTCTTAGTTTTTTAGAGTGGGAGGCCATCACAATAGTCAAAAGGTAAGGGGAATGATCTCCAATAAGCTCAAATATAGTCTTAAGACCAACAATAGTTGGTATTTAATGCACCATTTGGTGGAGAAGAATCATGGTCACTTTCATCTCTAAATATTAAGGCTAGTGACACTCCAAACTCATCTCATGATGTGATGCATCCACCTTCTGGAGTCTTGTACTAGTCAACAACCTTTCCTCTAAGTGACATGGTAAGGAGTCTAATATCAATGTTCTCTTAAGTGGTGTTATGGAAGCTAAAAAAGCTGGAGACATCCCTAATGTGTTCATTAGGTGTAACATGACTTTCACCATTAAATAGGGGAACACCTTTTGTAGCATTAGGATGGATGGCATCATATGCTTGAAGATGAATTGGATTTTCAATATTGAAATCAAGGAAAGAATGAGTTCTAGCCATGTCTTATTCAAACTCTTCCAAATATTTAATTTTTTCAATTTATTCAACCTCTTCCTCTCTACAAAAATCTACTATTTATCGAAAGGGAAGATTAGGCTGAGGATATTGAACTTTAAGGGGAAGTTCAAGTTGAATAGGTGGATGAATAGGGTAAAACACTTTACCAGAGGATGACCTAGTGAGAACCATGAATTATGAGAGAAATTTTATAATAGGACAATGGTCTTGAACTATATTTTAGCTTGATGGAGTCACCAAATTCTAAGTAGCACACCAATTTGGAGTTGATATTATCAAGATCAACATTCACCTTGATAAATTATCATGAAAATAATGTGTCCCATCAAGTGTGTTATAACTATTATCACTAAATATTATACCCTAAAATAGGGTGTTCAAGCCTCTTATAGATTTTGGAAACATGGGAACAATTCTAGGTATGTGGGTGTACCTATGGTGTAAGTGAGCCTCTAGGTTTAAGGGTTAGCTCTTTGAATGTATCTTGAAGTGATTATCACCTAATCTAGTGCTTGACTATGAGAAAAGAGTTAAAAGTTGAATGAAATTAACCTAATCTAAATGGGTGATACACCAAGATGTTTTTGACATGACCATTGTACTTATTTGACAAAGAAACAAAGCCTACAATACTAGCCTAACTATCTTAGAATGCACTAGCATTAGTGTTTAAATATAAAAGTGAGATTCATGAAGATTTTGCAATGTAATTAAAATAATATATAACTTGTAGATATTAAGTATCATTATATACTTAAGATAGATTCATATACTTCAATACACATCATATGACCTACTAGGCTAAAAATCACTCGAATCAAACATGAAAGGACTAAGAGAAATGAAGGATATATTGATATCACTTGACTATTCAATATACATCTCTTCACACACTTTGACAAGATGAGATATGAATTCAAACTAGATTTCATTTATTTCTCTAAGGAAAATTAAAATGTCAAAACCAACATGGATTCACCATACATGGTGTGCTATTAGATTATAAAGACCAAAATTGTAACTACTTATAGAACTGGAGGAGGAAAATAGAATGTAGTAATTAAGCTCAAAGATCCCAATGCCACATGTTAAGGCATGAGAACCAAATTACATTACATGGAAATGGAGTGTAAAATAGACCATGAATTCCTCTTAAGATAAATGACCATATAAACTATGACAAACTATCTAAAATGGTGTAGAGACTCTTCAGGTAGCCCTTATGAAACTACCTTCTTCATGTACCATCTCTCAAGCATTTGAAACTAAATAATGAGAGTTAACACATATGTTATGATAGTAATAGACATTTTCCTAGCTACTAGTTATCTTTTAAAAACTTGTATTTACTAGCTGTAGTCATCTATTTGTCTCCTGGACTTCATTCTTCATATTTGGTAGTCACTATTCATCTTAGATCTCAAACAAAATTTCATGGCAATGTATGAGTTTGAAGTATTTTCTCTTCTACAAAATCTTTTGATCCTACATGGTTGAATATATGGAACTCACTTACCACATTACTAATTACATTTTAGAATATACCTATCATCTTTTGGACATGTGACTTAATTCTATTTACCCTAGAATTCAATTAAATTTATTCTATCAATTTCCATAAAAGTCTCCTTGATTCAATTTTTAATGTCATCAATTGATCTGTGACCCAAAAATCCAAGATTATGACACTTGTCACCACTACATGCTTTTTATGGATTATGTTGTCAACTCATTCAGTTCATACACTTGTGTTACTTGGTAGTTTCATGTTTTATTTTAGATCCTTGAACTTTGACTCAATGTACACCATTAATCTTAGTAATTCAATTAAATGTGTGACATTAATCTTAGTCTATAAGATTAAATCTATACCATTGATTTTCTCATCCATTTAAAATATGACACTTAGCATGACCATATTTTCTCTTAAGATCCTTTGACATGTTTGAAATCACTCACCCCATTAGATCTCTACAACATGATCAAACATGTGCCATTGATCTTGGGTCTCAGTCTTTAAATGTGGATCATTAATCTACCTTGTACATAGGAAAATGTACCATTGATCTACCCTAACAACCTTTTGACTCATTGACTACCCATGTGCTATTGATCTATGATCTGATTATACAATATTTCACCACTTATCAACCCTATTTTAATTTTGAGATTGTTAAGGATTTTTTGAATCCAAATGACTATTTTTTGTAGCTTAATGGTGGCTCTCCCATGTATGTCCCACACTACTATCTAATATTTTAAGGCTTGTATCTTGATATGGAGAACTCATCAAGACACTACATTTACAGGGGATAATTATGAGACCAAAATCAACATATATATGTATTTGTTTTGACCTTATTTTTTTTATAACAACACTTGTTAAATGTACAACCAAACTACCATGTTCATTCCTATATGACATGCCATGATAGTCTGACCCCCTAGATGACTTAAAATGACATAAGACTAAACTAGATCATGACCAAGGTTAGAATGGCATGAAATTACCTCAAATAGAACATAACACACCCTATGACACTATGTTCTATCCTAATAACAAGTCTTGAATATAAGGGGTTAACCCATTTTTACTTGTGGTTAAAATGGTCAATAGGCATCTTGTAAAATATACCTTTAACATGCACAAGTGGTTTTTTCCTTTACTTGGAAGGCACTATTTGGTGATATTTTTAAGGCCCTTGAAATACCTTTAAGTTATCTCCTAGGAGATACATTTTAAACATGCACAATAGTGGATTTCTCTTTCAAGGTATCTGTTAGGAGATACCTTCAAGTTTCCCATCAATGTATTATTTCACACTTTATCCTTTGTATAGGAACCCAATGCAAACTTAGGTTCATTTGACATTTAGAAATTTTGCATGCACTAGTCACTCAACCACATAAATTTCTAAGCTTTATCATGCATCATTTATCTTTTAAAAATTATTATAACGAAACAACCTAATGAAAGTCTGCCACTTAGCACCCAGTCATAGCCTTCCAAAGATCTTATTATTTTCTAAGTATCTCAACCCATTAATGCTATCACATCATGACACTTAGCACCTATTCATGGCATTTCACATCCAAGGAAGAGTTATAAAGTATGAAACATAGAAACCCAATGGGAATGTGCCACTTGTCTTTTAATTATTATATTTCAGCCCACAAAGGAGTTATAATCCATCTAGATCACACCACATGACACCAAATTTCATCCTTGTGAGGCCTTGATTACTTTATAAATTCCTATGACAAATAAATCCAATCGTATCATGCCACTTTTCACTCAGTCATGCCCTTTATGCCCCTATAACTAAGGTACAATATTCAATATATCAATACTATAAACACATGATAAGATGACACCTAGAAGCTAGTCACTTAAATCTTGGATAGTTAGATACTATGTGGAAACCACCTAGTAGTTGGGACCAATAGGATAAGGACACATGGATCCTTGTCTCATAATAATAACACAATCAAAATAAATCATGAAGCCTAATGAAGAGTAATCTAATCAAAATATGACACTTGTTACTATATTATGCAATCCACTCAGACATCCCAATATTCTAAATAGAATATTGAAGTGCATGGAAAATCACCAAGTGTCAAGCACATGTCAAGTATGACACCTAGGTGGCATATAGCTATCTATGAAGTGTTGATTGTAGTTGTGAATTAAATGATGGTAAAACTTGGTTTAGTGGTTATAAATCCAAGTTAATTCATGAAAAATGTCAAACATATGATAGTAAGAAATATGGAGCCAAACAAAGAGAGATTCTATCAAAATATGACACTTGGAACAATATATCTCAATCCACCTAGATATCCTAATATTTGAAATATAAGACTAAAGTGCATGGAAAAGGCATCAAGTATCGAGTACATGTCAAGGTGGCACATATTTTTATGTAAAGTAATAGTTGTTGGTGTAAATTAAATGTTGATGGGACTCATTCAAGTGATTATAAAGCCAAGTCACCTCAAGTTAAAAGTCAATCATATAATGAAATTCCATGTGGATAAAATAAGATTAGCATTTGGATGAATCCTCAAAGTGGATTTTTGAAGCTATTAAAATAAAAATGAAGAGCCACCTAGGATTTAAGTCAAATAAAAATAAAGATACTTGCCATTCATGACTCATATCTTTCATTTCAAAATTCTAAAAAAAGAGTTTAAATATTACTATCTCAAGTCATTATATTCACTTTCAATTTTTATCTACTAAATAACTCTTAAGTGTTCTATGTTATTTGATAGACTTTTATGGGTTCAGTCAACATCAACACAATCCATTATCTCATTAATCAAATAATTTGGAAACCATGGATAAAGTAGAAACATCTAAAGCCACCAAGACATAGTAATTTCAATTCTTGTACACTTATGAAATGAGTATCATCTTTTGGGACACTAGTTTTAATTCCATTGCATCATCAACTAAAGATAAACATTAAAATGATTTATTCTACCATGTAGAGAGGACTATAGATAGAGGCATTGATGATGAGTAAGGACCTAATGACATAGAAGATAGGTTGGATATTTTGGAACTCAAGTCTATGGGATTACACAAGGATGCATCTAATCTAGAGGTCCTCCCCTACATTGACTTAGTCTACCAAATGTTTATTCAATATAAGTGCATTGACAATATGATTAAGTCCTTTAAGTTTTATAATGTCATTTATTTCATATTTGGGTTGGCCTTTTAGGCTTATTATGATTTTCCCACACCAGATATTGTCTACAATCAAGAAACTATCACCTAATATATTAAAATCCATAACATCAAAGAAGTTTTAAGGGACTAAGATAAAATGTGAGGATATTCATTTGTAAATTTAATATCAACTAGATCCCCATTACCTAATTTAGGAAGGGTGTAATAATGGGTATTTTTATGATGAATAGACTATATGGGACTGAGGACATTAGCCACATAGATGAGAAGTGGGTTTCACTTCTATCTATGATCATAAATGATGACAAAATTCCCCATTTGGAAGAGATCATTTCCTGAAACATGGCAGTCTATACTAGGAAGGTAATGACCAACCAATGAGATAACTTTTATATGATGTCATACTTAGTTTATACCATATTTGCTACCCATAAGTTCCCCCAATTCACCAATTGGGATCCAAACCTAAAGTGTATTATGCCCCATGTCTTTTCAAAAGTAATAATTTACAAGTACAAGTAGGAGATGTGGGAAATTCCCAAGTATTTATGCACAATTATATACATGCACATACATGATAGACCCATGCCCAAGATATCTGAAGAAATTAAGACAACACTCAAAACATTGGGAGCATATTAGTATTATCTTGACTACATGGTAATAAGGGTATTCATTTAGACTCAAGATAACCCCTTTTACATTACCTACCATAGTTCTAAATAAGCTATATGAATAAGAGATTTCCTTCCCACTACTCATAAGGGTTGATAGATTATACAATAATAAGAAAATAGTATTGGTTCATCCTTAATTATCCAACATTAGCCAATTTAAATATGAGAAATTGAACTCAATCATGGCTGCCACTAAGCAAAGGTCCACCTTCAGTGTATAAAAGGATACCAATAGGTCATGGGACCCTACACATTTAACATTCAATCACTGCATCAAGCACATGGAAGCCTTAAGTGTTACATACAATCATAAACTCAAGGATGAAGATAGGTACTACCTCAACATAACAAATGACATAGAGGTAAGTAGAGGTTAAAGGCTACTAATATCTTATCCATAAAAGGGAGGATAGATTATGCAAGGTTCTAATATGTTTTTAAACATTAGGATACTTAGGTGGGAGCATAAAAATCTACAATCCATAGTGATAGTGTTAAGTAGGATGGGCCAAATGACCCAAAAATTAGTTAGAAAATACTATAGGCATTGTCTCTTACTTTGAGAAAGGAGGAGCTAATGTAGGAAAGTAATTTAAAAAATCTTATATTTTGAGATCCCCATCTAGAATTCCATCCCAAATACAAAGTGCTACCTCAATATAGGAAACACCTTTAGTAGAGGCAATAGTTACTTCTACTCTAGAAACAGTAAGTTCAGCATGAATTTTTCCTCCCTTACTTCTTGCCAAAGATAAACAAGATATTATAGATAAGGATCATGTTTTTTACCTCATTAATTATTTTATAAACAATCCTTAAGCATATTTTGGTGAGCCCCAAACTTTGGACCATGTAAAACTCTTACCCTAATATCCCTTCCCTAGACCGATCATTAGGCATGACCATGACATTGCCCACCATCAACCCCTTAATCATATCAGCCACTTTTAGGGCCTCAGTAATATCCAATTTTCCCCCAATTATGCCTAGACCTATGCCTAGATGAGGTCCCTATCTACCTTATAAGAAGAGGCCCATTGTGGTTATTCACCAAGTTCCCCTATTCATAACTAGTGCTTTAACTAGTACTAGTTCTTCTTCATCCTCAAGAGTGACGCATCTCACTTCATCCTCTAGATCTAAGATCTTCAAGGTAGAGGCCACATATGGGGTAGAAGAAAATAAGATAATCAACTTGTTAAATTTGATTATAATGAAGAAGTTTGAGAACTTGAATTTGATCCCTTTGGAGGACTTGAACATTTCTTACTCCTATATAATTAGCAAAAGGAAGGCTATAAACTAGTGGATTGATTAAATTATATCCTTAGACTTGTCTCTTACCTAATACAGTGATAGAGTCATACTTTACTAAAATATGTTGGGATAACATACCTTTCTAATAAGGATGGTTTCATTATTAGCAAGGATGCCTTCAAAGGTTGAGCTACAAAATTTTATATTAAACTTTAGAAAGTAGGCCATGGCCAAATGAGTAACCTTCAAGTAGGGGATGGTAGATTTGGAAGCCTTTGGCAATAAAAGGATTGAGAAGGCTATGGAAATCAATAAAGCTATATGACCTATCCTAATAAAACATGATGTAATGGTTTCACCTATAATCAAACTAATAAAGGAGACTATTAGTAATCTAAAAGTGATCAATAACAACTATAAGAGGTGATCTAAATAATGGATAAGGAAAATAGAAGCTAAAAAATGAGCAACTAATGATCCATAAACCATCACCATAGGCAACTCTACTTCCTTAACACCTATTGGGATATCTTCTACCTCAAATGACACAAAAACTCCACCTACTATGGGTTCACATCCATATTGTTCTATTTTGGGATCTTTGTCATCAACCACACTAGTAGGATCTCAGCCTAACACTTCAAGAATGAGATAACCATCTATTGGGATTTCTCTTGATAAGAATCATGTGCTAATTCCATTAAATTAAATTATAAAATATTACCCTATTTGAATAAGTAATATTCTCTAGATTTAGGACATTAAGGATCTTATCCACTAATAGGTGTCATATATATGGTTCTCTTGTAACCATATAAGGCATTAGAGGGCCTCTATATAGGGGTTTTCCCACTTTATTATACTTCAGAACATAATTTTGTGAGATTAATGAAAAGAGAAAGAATAATTCCCATAATTCACTCATTGTTTTCATTATTTTCTTACACTCTTGTTTCTCAAAGCTCTGTTACTAATGCATGATTTCATTTCTTTCAATGGTTAAATATGATAATAGTATTTTAGACGTTTATTGTTAGTTTGTGCTTTCAACTATGCTAACAAAGTATATTATATATTCTTTGTTTTCATTATATTATACTAATGAATGTGGTTAACACAATTTATTATAGGTAGCCATTTTAAAAGCATACACTTCAGATATATGTAGTATATTTACCCTAGACTCCCCACTGCATTTGTAATACTCTGGATTTAGCACTAGGATTTCATGAATGCTAGTTTTATTTGCATTATTGTCAAAAGAAACTGAAGGAGATATGTTGGTCTTTGTTGTTTCAAAGAAAATTTTATTTTCTTCTCTACCCTACTTCCTTTTTGAACTATTTTAGAACATGAATCACCTTAGATCAAATCACATTGCAAATATCCACTTGTTTCATTTAAGTTTGGGCATAAATTAGTAAAATACAAAGCAAATTCTACATCATAATAATACAAAGAAAATTTAGATGGATTGTGTTAGTAATGAGTTCCTATTTTCCCTACAATAGGTTTTTATTGCATACTAAAGGTGGTGGCCACATAATCATCCAAAAAACTAAATTAAACCCTAGATTCTTCCATTGCCTACACTATAAACTAAGAAATATTATTCTATTGTTTCTATTATATCCTTGACACAAATATACATCAAAATATTTATCACCTTATATATATAACGGAGTACCTCTAGGCTAGATGTAGAGTTTTGTAATACTATAGACATGAGTGCCAGGATATCCAACCCATCCTCTACATCAATGTAGCCTTCCTCATCATCACTATCTTTGTCTATAGTATTTTCCACATGGTATAATAGATCATTATAATGCTTGTCTTTAATGGCCACTAAAATAAAAATACATAACCTTATATATATGGTGTTTTTATTTATGCATATATGGTGCTTATATATATATATGTGTGTGTGTGTGTGTGTGTGTGTGTGTGTGTGTGTGTGTGTGTGTGTGTGTGTGTGTGTGTGTGTGTGTGTGTGTGTGTGTGTGTGTGTGTGTGTGTGTGTGTGTGTATGTATATATATGTATATATATATATATATGTCTATATATATATATGTATACATATATATATATATATACATATATATATATATACATATATATATATGTGTGTGTGTGTGTATATATATATATATATATATATATATATATATATATATTTAAGCACCATATATGCATAAATAAAAACACCATATATATAGGGTTATGTATTTGTATTATAGTGGCCATTGAAGACAAGCATTATAATGATCTATTATACCATATGGAAAAGACTGTAGACAAAGATAGTGATGATGAGGAAGGCTTTAGTGATGTAGAGGATGGGTTGGATATCCTAGCACTCATGTCTATAGTATTACAAAACACTACATCTAGCCTAGAGGTACTCCCTTATATGGTATGCATATATATATAAGCACCATATATGCATAAATAAAAACACCATATATATAAGGTTATGTATTTCTATTGTAGTGGCCATTGAAGACAAGCATTATAATGATCTATTATACCATATGGAAAAGACTGTAGACAAAGATAGTGATGATGAGGAAGGCTTCAGTGATGTAGAGGATGGGTTGGATATCCTAGCACTCATGTCTATAGTATTAAAAAACACTACATCTAGCCTAGAGGTACTCCCTTATATGGACCTAGTCCAACAAAGGTTTCTTCAATCTAGGTGTGTAGATAATTTTTTTTTAAGTTTTAAGACACCAGGGATCTTGTCCAATAATAGGTGTCATATATATAGTTCTCTTTTAACCATCTTAGGCATTCTCAGGACTATATATAGGGGCCCTTCCCCTTCATTATACCTTAGAACATAATTTTGTGGAATTAATGTAAAGAGAAGGAAGAATTCTTGCAATTTGCTCACTGTTTCATTATTTTCATATGTTCATGTCTCTCAAGATTTGATAATAACACATGATTTAATTTATGCAAAGGTTAAATATAACGTTAGTTATTTGAATGTATATCTTAATTTGTGATTTTAGCTATTATAAGAAAGTCTATTATGTATGATCTATTTTATTTCTATTCTGATAATGAATCTGCTTAAAGAAATTTGTTGTAGATAACTATTTTACAACATAATTTCTAGATATATGCATTGTATCTACCATATAATCCCTATTGCATTTATGATATTTTGAGTATAGCACTAAGATACCATATATGTTAGTTTCATTTAAACTACAGTTATAAGGAACTGAAGGAGATCTATTGGTCTTTGTTGTTTCGAAGAAAACTTTCTTTTCTTCTTTACCCTACTTTCCCTTGTAATATTTTTTAACATGATTAACTTTAAATTAATTCTCATTATAAATATCCACTTGTTCATTTAAATTTTTTTAATATATTGGAAAAATACACAATAAATTTTACATCATAACAATACAAATAAATTTTAGATAGATTTTATCACTACTAAGTTCTTATTGTCCCTATAGTAGGGCTTGTTTATTGGCTAAAGGTGGTGAACACATAATCATTCCAACATGACTGAATTAAAACCTAAGGTCTATCAGTACCTAAACTATAAATTGAGAACTTCATCATCATCCACACTAGTAGGATCCTAGTTTAGCACCTTAAAAGTGAGATAGCCACTTGTCAAGATTTATTTTGATGAATGTAATGTTTTAATTCCCCTCAATATATTGTAAAATATTCCTCTATTTGAATAGGGAGTATTATTTATCTTTTAGGACATGAGGGGATTTTTCCACCGATAAATGTCATGTATCTAGTTGTCTTACAACCAATGTAACCATATCAGGCGTGAAAAAAGACTATATATAGGGGTTTTCCCCATCAATTGTACTTAGAATAGAACTTTTGTGAAATTAATGTAAATAGAGAGAAGAATTCCTATGATTTGTTCATTATTTCATTACTTTCATATTTTCTTGTTTCTAAAGCTTTGCTAATGATAGATAATTTTATATTTCTAATGGTTAAGTATGATAGTAGTGTCTTCAATGCATCTTATTAGTTTTTGCTTCTTGCTATGCTAACAAAGTCTATCTATGTATACTCTATTTCCTTCTACCCTAAAAAAAATGTGTTTAAAAGTAGTTTATTTTAGGTATCTATTTGTAAGCATACTATTAAAATATATGAATTATATTTACCCTAGAATCCTCATTATATTTATGATATTTTGAGTATATCATCAGGATCGCATGAATGTTAGCTTTATTTTCACTATTATAAGGAATAACTGAAAGAAATTTGTTATTCCTTTGTTTTTATGAGGCAAAACTTCTTTTCTACTCTACCCCACTTCCCTTTTTGCAAATGTTTTAACATGGATCACTTTACATTAATGTTCAGTATAAAAAACCACATATTTGTTTAGAGTTTGAGTAGTAAATTGGAAAAATAAAAATTAGTTTACATCACAATAATAAAGAAATTTTAGATAGATCATGTTACTACTGAGTTCTTATTTACCCTATAATAGGATCTACTTGTAGACTAAAGGTGGTAGCCACATAATCATTCCAACAAAATTTATTTAATTTACATTTAACAGATTCACTATCTCATCTTTGTATTCAAATGATTCTCTATATCCCATGTCTATAGGGAAGGAAATAAAGGGATTGATCATATGGTGAACATAGGGGTCAGGGGTGATTTGTATAAACATTAGATGAGTGACATAGACATCCCAAAATGGGTCACTCTTATTATAAAAAATTAAAAACCCCTCTCATGTGTATGATATGAATAATTTATAAATATTTAAATCCATGACACAGGTGAAAAATCTTGATGTTAGGTGTTATTTAAAGATACACCGATTTTAGACATTCCTCCTCGCATGCAAAGGATTCACTATTTCCCATGTGTATAGGGAAGGAAATGAAGGATCTGATCACATGGAAAACATAGAGTTCAGGGGTGATTGACATAAACATTGAATGAGTGACATATATCTACCAAAATGGGTCACTCTTATTATAAAAAATAAAAAAACCCTCTCATAGACTCTGCACATGAGTTAAAAATAAACAACATAGAAGCCCTATACACATAACATCACATAGAATTTTAACCCTATTTGTGCACATACATTTAAATTGAATACTCAAGATACTCTAATATGATAGGATTGGATTATTTTTAAACCAATAAAAAAATATGTATCAAATTTTTATTGGCTACTTAGTTTTAACTATCACACATCTATCATAAACCTGTCAGTAGTCTACAAATGCAAGGATCCTGGGCATCAGATTTCACTATTGTGATGCCTAGTATAAGTAGACCTGGGGTGTCCTTGAGCAAGCTCATGATGTTGTTTTAATGATTCATGTGATGGAGGTATTCACATGTGTGATATGACTAATTTAAAATTTTAAAAATCCATACCATGAGGGACTAGAGTGGGGTCTCATGCTAGGGGCTAGTTAATTATATTTAAGGGGGCATTGTTGATAAATTATAAGATTATTTTTCCTTATTAGCGATCTCATGATTTCTTAAATTTTGTGAAATACATGATTTTAAGATAAATTAGAAGCATTTTGATACAAAACTTTTTTTTGAAAAACAAAAATAAAAGAAAAAGATTGATTGGATGTAAATGATAGTTGGAAACCAAAAAAATAAGAGCAGTTATACAAATCTTTATCCCCCTGCTACTTCTCACCCCTCAAAAAATTCTCTCTAAACAATAATTGATCCTATTTTTAAGATGTATATATTTTATAATCAAATTTTTAATATATAATGATGCATTGGACCCTTGTACCTAGGAATATAGAAGTATGAGGGAAAAGTCACCATGCCAAATAATAAGTTTAGGTGTTATTCAATCATTCATTTATTCAATTTTATGATGCTTCATGAAGGAAAATTTTTACACCCCAAATAATAATAACCTATAATAGGATAAAAAATGACTTTTCAACTTAGTCTAAAATAGAAAAAAAATGTAATATCCTGAAAAGATCTAATAGATGAATGATGTGAGGAGATAAAGACAAAGTGAAACCATTGAAACACTCTCACATCATGGAACTTTTTTACTATGATATTTTATTATAGTTAATAAAAAAAATCTTATTTCCCCTCACATTTACCATTTAGATCCCTATTGAATACAAGTTAGTGTTAAATAATCCTAGTCTCTGCCATTTCATTATCACTACCATTTCATAACAAAAATTTAGGTCTATCTGAATCTTAACAATTTCATAACTTAAATTAGTAAAAAATGAATAAAAGGTCCACTCCAAGTGAAACAAATCAAACATTTTAGATATAGTAAAAAAATAGATTAAATACCTGACAAGGACTTGTATAAATGATAGTGAAAAATGGTGTCAATGCTTCCACCACTAATGCCATAGTTAACTTAACAGTCCATAAAAGAATTTTTTTTGGCCTTTTAAAGGGTGTGAAAAAATATAAAAAGAAAATAATGAAAAGAGAAAAAAGATAAACTTAACCGTAATTTCAAAGTGCATAGGAATTTTTAATTTTATAATAATTTAAAATATTATATAAAAATTTACATATAAAATTATTTATATATTTAAAAATATTAAAAATTTAAACATATATTATTTAATAAAAATATTTAAATATTTAAACATAAATAAAAATAAATAAAAAAGTAATAGTTGTTGAATATAAAAATATTTATAAATTTTTATCGTTTCTTATAATTATTCTTATTTAAAAAGTTATTTATATTTGTTAATAAATTACATGATTAAATGTATAATATGGATTTTACTCAATTTTTAACCCCCTAGAGTACCTTTGAGATAATTTAATTTACCAATTTAAATATCTGTGATGGTAAGTCACCTTTCTTAAATTTACAAACTAATATTTTGAGATGGATTCAACCCAAAAATGGTAATTAAAATAAGTGACACAAAAAATTACCTAAAAAATCAATTACCTCTTGTGAATGTATTTTATGTGCTTATCAAAATTATGGTTATGTGAAGGCATAATCAGTCTACACCATACGAATATATAAACATTAACTTTTCATTCATGACAATAAGGTATGATATCTCAATGCAGAGTTAGGGTTAAACATTTCAACCAATAAATAAGTACTTAAACTTCAAAGTCTAATAATGGGTTTAAAAATATGTGGCCAAATCACATCCATGTAAAATCAATTAAATTTAAATAGGAAAGTAAGCCAAGTAATTTTACTCCTCTTGAAATAAAATATTTTAATATAAGAATCAAATAAAATTCATTTATCAATATTATATAAATTATGGATGAAACACAAGATTTAATTATATATCTTAGGAATATTTTCAAGGGAATTTTGATAATTAACTGGTACATCCTAGGATGATCAACTCCATTTTCAGCTACCTCAGAACACTTACTATATATAGTATTTATATATGTAAAATTTCCATTTATATATTGTATCTAAATGTACATTTGTATAATTTGGGGAATTTAATTCTAGTAAAATAGAAATATAATCATTTGGGAATATTTTCAAGGTCATTTTGATGATTATTTGGTACATCTCAAGATGATCAATTCCATTTTCATCAATGGGCTCATTTGGAAAGCATTTCAAAGGCATTCTAATGATTGACTAGTCTATTCTATGATGACCAAGATCATTTTTAACTATCACAAGAATGCTTTCTATTTATATAGTATGTGTATAAATAGATTTCTATATATTATTATGTATATTTTCTTTTTATATATGTCTTTAGATCTAGATTTGTATTTGAGATAAAATATTGTAAATCAAGGTAAAAGAACCATGGTGGGGAATTTTCACAATTTTTATTAGAAATGATTAAAGCATTGGAGGAAAAAGTTATCTCATTGTGAATAACCAAATTTTTAGAAGTAAAGAACTTCCCGGATGGGTGGTGGGGCAGAACATCATTAGAGCTATCAAGGAGAATTTCTCAATATAAAGGGATCCTAATCCTACCTTTCAAATTGATAATCCTTTAAGATCATAAAAGTCTAATGTAAAAAATGAAAATCCTAGACTTGGTGTAACTTGGAGTGTCCCCCCTCAAGGGTGGATCAAAAGGAACTTTGACGGAGCTGCTAAAGGGAATCTGGGGAATGCAGGATGTGGAGGAGTCTTGAGAAACTACATGGGAAATGTAATCAATGCTATTGCAATCCCCATTGGTAAGTTGAACTGCCATATTACTGAAGCTTGTGCTGCCCTCCAAACCATTAAGCTAGTTGTTGAATCGGGTTATTCTAAATTATGGTTAGAAGGGGACTCCTTGAATATCATAAATACCTTAAACAATAAAAGTTTTGTCTCATGGTCAATAGAGACTATGGTGATGGAAAAGAAAACTTTAATTAAAAAATTTAAGGAAGTCACTATTACCCATACTTATCGTGAAGCAAACAGAGTCGCTGATTGGATAACAAATTATGTAGTTCGAGCAGGACACAAGGTGAGTTGGCAAGAGACATTAAACAAGAACGTGGATCTTAGAGGGCTCATTCATCATGATGCAATTCATGCTAAAGAGGGAGAGATCAAATTAGAACAATAATATAATGATTTGGGGGAGTGGTCATATGGAGGAAGGTTTACACTCATTAAATAGAAACATTCTAGAGTACATGAGGAGGATTCAAAACATGCCAAAAAATAGGTGAGTTCTATTCCAAATTGGTAATAGCCAGGTTCATTGTTTAGTAGACAGGGTTCGGGCATTTAAGGAGATTCGTATGGCTCGTAATAGGAAAGGAGAACCAAGGAAGCAAGAACCCAAATATTGCAAAGAGTGAAAAGCAAAAGAAGATGTCTGGAAGATCCTTTAGAGAGGAAAGGTTGTGAGTTACATGGAATGGCTTCATGGCTCAAAACCTCATATTACAACAGATTTTTTCAAAAATTGGACTGATGATAGGGTCACCCTACATGGCACTATAGTGAATCTAACTAAGGAATTCATAGTAGAGGTGACGGGGCTTCCAATGGAGGGAATAAAATTCTCAAAGTAGACCAGCATTTCTAATGAGGCTTTTTACAAATTCCCTAAAACGGATGCTGAAGAACAACAGCTAGAAAAAAGTGGAGATTTTTTTGAATTGGAGTAGATTAAGGGTATTTGGAGGGACATCTTATGCTACATTCATGAGTACTTCATACTTGATGGAAGAAGCAAAAGAGTACACAAATTTCACTTTGTATTTCTCAATCACTTCAGACACAAAGGAAGAATCTCATTTCCTTTTTACTTTCATTTTTCCTTGCTCCAAAGTCTGTATGCTCATAGGAAAAAGGAATCTCATCCCATCCTGCATGAGGGGTTAATTCTTTTAATTGAAGGGCATTGAAAGAATAAGGCCATTGTAAGGAATCCTTATTCGGGGAAAAATAAGGACCCATGGAGTAACAAGAAAGAAATAGTAAAAGGGAATGAAAAAGCTAAATTCAAAATCCCAAGTCTCAAAAACCAGACTGCTAATGAGGAAACAAAGTGGGAAAGTTTTGAAAACACTGGGGAGGAGAGCCTGGAGGAAGAGGGAGGAACTGAAAGTGGGCATTCAAGTTCTAGTGAGGAAGAAGAAGTGCAAGATAATAATGAGAAAGATGGAGTCACTATAGAGGAAAAGACTGAAAATAGCAACCATGAGTCTGAGGAAAACCAGCAAGTGTTTGAGGAAATCGATAAAGATCTAGATGATTCTGCTACGGACCCTAATCTGATTAATGATAATGAAAATCTAGTTTAGGTCGCTAACCAAATATTGGAAATGGGAGCTCAAGTAAAGGAAGTAACCAAAATGTTAGCCCAGCTGTAACTAAGGAATAGAAATGAAGGGAAACTGAGGACTATATTGAATAAGGTGGAAGCAGTCCTAAAAGGAACATAGAAGAATGGAGCGACAAAGGGTAGAATGATGAAAGGTACCCACCAACTATATTGGCCAATTGCAAATCTGATGCCACTCTTCAATTGGATTTATGGACGTATAAGGAGATAATGGAAATCAATAGGAAAATGGAAATTATGGAGGGTAAACAAGAGGCAGTTTGGAACAAAATCAAAAACATGGAAAAGCAGATGAGGGATATTCCCATAAAACTCAAAGATTATGAGAACAACCTAAGGGAACTTATAAAGGAAAGCAGAACAAATATGGAGGAGGTAACCTCTAGCATTTGTGCTGCTGCAGTAAACATTGGAAAAAGAGCAAATGAGGAAATCAAAAATTTGGAGGGGCCTAGCAAGAGAACTAGACAAAGCTCAAGAAAGAAAGAAATGTAAGAGGGATCGACGCAGACAACGGCTGCTATTCAGGACACTGTTGTGAAAGGTAAGGAAGCAGTGAAGATGATATTGGAACTAGAAGAATAGTTCCTAGTTCTTATAGTTGGTTTTGCTAGATGGCTGTGATATCTGGTCTTGGTACCTGGTTTTTTGAACTCTTTATATTATGGAGTTTCCAGGTTTCTATAAAACTTGGGGTTTATCTTTGGTTTTTTATTTGTTAGCTTTAGGTCTTTGTAAACTTGGTTTTTTTACTTCGGTGAAGTAGGTTTTAGGTTCTGCCTGTGGTCATTACTGTTTTATCTTTCTCCTTTTGTACAGGGTTTTGGGGTCCCTTCAAAACCTTTTTTTACCTTAATCTAAAACATCTAAAAGGCATACAAATTATGTTCTTGATTCACAATATGTCTTACATAACCCTCTTGAAATAGATATATTATTTCATCGCTTGCCACAAAAAAATTTGGCACTAAAGTTTCCTACATATGAAAAACAACTAGGTGACCCTAATAATGGTTGAGACTTGAAACTCCTTGCATTAAACAAGCTAAATTTTAGGGCTACTATATTGGCCTCATCAATTAAAAATTTAAGATCAAGTGATCTTACAAAGTTAATTTGAATGAACCAAAATGATATACCAATCAAATAGTGAACATGGTGATGCCATAATAAGCTATATTATAAAATGCACCAGCTAAAAAATTTAAGAGATTTATAAAGCCTTTGATGCTTCTTATTATCAAGTTAGCTAAGTTTTAACTCATATCTCTCCTTACACCTATAGAGGTTGATATGAGTTAACCTCTTCTATGGGGATATGATGATAATGCATATTATGATTTCCACTAGGGATATAGGAATTCTACTAACATATGTTTTTCCTTGAGATATAAGATTCAACACTTATACAAGTCCTAACAAATTACACTTGATGGGTATCCTAATATTTGGAGATGAATTCGACCCCAAAATGGTAATTAAAATATGTGACACAAAATTATACCTAGTAACTCAAAGACATATTAGGAAAGGATTTTATGTGCTTATCTAAATTATGGTTATGTGAGGGTATAAGCACTCTACATAATACCAATCTATTAACATTAACTTTTCATTCATGAAAAAAAGGTGTGATATCTCAATTCATAGTCAGGGTTAAGTATTTCAGCCAATAAATAAGTACTTCAACTTCAAATACCAATAATGGGTTCAAAAATACGTGGCCAAATCACATCCATGTAAAATCACTTAAATTTAAATAGGAAATCAACCCAAGAAAATTTGTTTCTCTTGAAAAAATATTTCAATACAAGAATAAAAAAAAATCATTTATCAAGATTATAGAAATTATAGATGAAACACAAGATTTAAATATATCTCTTAGAAAAAATTTCAAGGGCATTTTGATAATTAACTTGTACATCCCAAGATGATCAATGCCATTTTTAGCTACCTTAGAATACTTACTATATATAGTATTTCTTTAAACAAAATTTATATTTATAGATTGTATATAAATGTATATTTGTATAATTTGGGTAATTTTATTCCAATAATATAGCAACAAACTTGTCATAACAAATTACACTTGATGGGTCTCCTAATTGGGTTTGTATCACATTTAGGGGATCATCAAAATTAAAAAATATCCAATAATCCACTACAGGACCATATAATGAAAATTATAAAAGTTCAAATATGGAAATAGAAGTAAAATTATCATCATGGAACTTTTAAAACAATGGTAATTATTTATAAATAATAGGCTCTTGCATAATAAGTGGAGTTTTATCCACATTTTTTGAAGATGTAATATTATTAATAATATCCTTAGGAGAAATAAGTGGTGGTGGTATAATAGTAGGAATACATGGAATAGGTAGTGTATTTCGAACATATATATCCACTTCAAAATTTTATCATATTTCTAAACCCAAAATTCCTATTGTTCAATTCTAATTTTTTTAGTGCCATTGTAACAAAAGCATTTTTTCCATTGTAATCACCAAGATAAAACATGATAACCCATAATTAAAATCATTATCTAACGAATACATACGCCCCTTGATTGGAACCAAAGGAGCTAAATTTTTGACATAAATGTTATGCTAAGAGGCTATCTCTTCACATGAATAATTCAATCCATCGTAGACTACATAATTGCATGGTGATTCAAATCTTGATAGGTTTGTGCCGACAATTACTTTAGGTGAACTTATTTTGACATTGTCATGGGTTTAAAGTAACTAGTAGGTTTAACTATCTATTTATTGTACTCTTTTACTTCGCATAACCCATTTTACCAATACACACACACACACACACACACACACACACACACACACACACACACACACACACACACACAAACAATTAGTTATTATTTCAATATTGTATAATATATATCATAATATTTTTATATACTAAAATGATTAATTATATATATATTATATATTTTGTAAAATATTTTTTAATATTAATAAATATTATTATATCATATAATATATATGTTAATATAGTTTATAAATCAATATTATATATTTTAGTATAATATATTTCAATACATTTATGTATTGTTAATAGCATAAAAATAATATTCTTACACATTATTATATTATTATAAAATTATTATATTATATTGAAAATATAATAATTATATTAGCTTAAAGTATAGTAGTATAATAATATATTATTTCAATATATTTACTATTATAGATTATTTTATATTTTAAAAGTTAATATACTAAAATACTATTGTAAATCTATCAAAAATATTATATATATATATATATTAATACTATAAAATATATTATATTATAAGAAATAATTTTATATATATTTTTAATAATATATAATATTCTCTCTATAAAACACATCCCAAAGCATGCTTAAGGGTGCCCTAGGCTCGACTGTACTAGGCATTGCAACAGAGTTTGCTAATACCCAGGACAACCCTAAGGTTTCTTTTTACAACATGGTTTTTAACAAAATTAAATGATTTTTTATACCTTTAACATATTATATAATGCCACGTAACATGGAAATAGGCTGCGTTTTTCCTTAATTTAAAATTTATATGCAAGAGGGGCCCAAAAATGTGTTCACGTATATAGATTTAAAACTTTACAATGCTTCAATGCGCACTCATCTGATCACCATGTGCATAACATATGAGATAGATTGATTTGAAGACCAAATCTATCAAACATTAATGTTTTCTAGGCAATAAATTAGAATTTTCAATCACATATCATGAATTTGAAATCACGTATCATGAAGCATTAAATTTGTTAGATTTCAGTTGATAGACATTACCAAAGGGTCTTTACTCTTTTAAAAATATACTTAGTTTATGTATTTAGACTAAGTGGCCTATAATTTGCTAGATGTCAATCATGAACATATTAGATTAGCTAAGATTTATTCATACTAAAATTCATTAGTGTCACTTGGTTATCATTATTAATTAGATTTATTTTGATGGTTTTTAAGTAATGCAAATGAATAATTTTGTACTTGCAATTTGAACTTGTTTATGAATAGTCTATGAACTATTTACATAAAAATTATACAAATGAATTTTTATTCAACTTTACAAAATGACAATAAAATTTTAATTAACTATGACATATTTGGAGCTATAATTCAAGTTATTCATGGGAAAATTTTCTATTGAACTAATTAAAATTAAGCTAAAAATATTTTAGCTCCAATGAATCTTTGTTTTATTTATTAATTTTGAGTTTATTTCTCCATTGAAATCCTTTGGTTCATTTGGAAACAAAGGAATTTTGAAGTTTTAAAATTTAAAACATAATGATTTCTTAATAACTTCAATTTTGAAGTCTGACTATGAGAAGTATTTCTTGGTAGATCTTTTTTTAGATAAAAGTATCACAAACTGAGCTGCATGATGGTTCATCATTTTCTGCAAAAAATATTGGTTATTTTTATACTATAGACCATGGCCTTGTTGGTAGTTTTTTTAATGCATAATAAGATACATGTATTGACACATATGCACTCAGTTGTATTTTTTTAAATTTCTATAGATGTTAGAAAATCCTTATTTCATATTCTCAATTTATTGTTTCAGTATGGGATGAATAAATAATTTAAACATTAGGGAAATCTATTTCCTTTGTTTGTTTTTTGATCATTTTTTAGTATAAATAATATATTATTTAATTTTCTTGAGCAGCTTAGTTTTATCCAGGAATTCTTGAAAGTGTAGATCTCTAATTATGTCTTTTAAATATGAGTTGTTTCTTTTGCTAAGACTCAAAATCAAAAAAACTATTAGATGGCTATGTATCATTGACTAAAATTTAGAATAAAATGTGGGAAGTGAAGATGAAGATAAAAATCATAAAACCTTTTAACCCTCCTACAATTCCATAAGAATCCCCATGTAATCAAGAGGCTTTGGTCACCCATATAATAGAAAAATTATAGATTTAGGAATTAATTAAGCCAATGAGGGGTCCTCATTCAACCAACCCCTACCATACATCTTTGGAAAACACATTATATTCATTATTTAATGTGAATTTCATTTGATAACATGTTGAATTGATGAATGGGAATATTATAGAGACAAATGTAATTCTTACTATGATAAAAAATTGTTAGCGGTTGGTTTGAGAGATAAAAATGAAAAACAAATTTCTCATTATTCACTAATCCAAAAACCAATGTGTTACTTCTAATGTAATTCAAACAATTTCCTATCCACTATTACCACCATAAATTGATTAGAAAGAATTTTTCAGACTAATGGTGGATGTTTTTTGGCATCTTGCCTTCTAACAACAATCAGGTTCCTTCAAATTTTACGAGGAAAATTTATTGCAAGTTTAATATCTTGAATGAAATTCTTTATTAATTTTATTATTATGAGTTTTAGGAAAAATAAAAAGGCTTTAGAAAGGATATGTTGGGTCCATATGATGTGCCTAATCAACCTATGAGAGTATCTATAAAATAACCAATTTAACTTGAGATAATCCCTTCTATAGTGAAGGATGTTATAGATATTAATATTTTACATGCACTTAAATCACATAATAACACCCTCATTTAACATATGAGATAATTTTTTGATACTGATGCTTATGATAGTGGACATGGAGATAGTCCAAAACTTCTAATTGACCACACTAATGCAAATCCTATGGTGTTGTATGCATTGGACCTTTAGATGAGGAGAAGGATTTGATGTAAAATAATTATGGTGGTGTTTATAATTGTATAGATGATATGGTTTTGACTGATAATTTTTTGAAACATACATTTGGTTTAGAAATATGGCCTACACCTTTACAAGTATCTTTTAAATTTGACATGTATTTTTTTGTTGGACCTGTTAAATTATAAATAGTGTTTATAAGATAATAATTATTTTACATATGAAATACAATAATATATATGTAATTTTTTAGATTGTAAGAGGAGACAATACCATATTTATCTTAGCCAAATTAAGAATGGTCTTATAACTCATATACTATTATAGCTACTTCATTGATGTTTATATACATAGAGGTAATTTTGAATTTTATAAGTTGTCATTTATGTAGATTCATGTAATTTTAGATATATTCTTGACTAATTATGATACTTTTTGCTTCATTAATTACCTCATTTGATAAATCTCCATCTATATGGGTAAGGGTAGAGATAGGTGTTGCTAATGTGATTTCATTTGTGCAGCAACTTACTAAGGTGTGAAAACATGTAAATTATGTTTAAGTGTAAATATGGATTTGTTTTAATAAATTTTCCTAGTATTTGTACAAATAACTAATGTGAATATATTGTTTACATAGGATTTTTTAATGATATTTGATACTCTTATTCAAATGATTAACAAAGGTGACACATGATAAAAAATAATTTCATTTTTTAATTTATCTATTTTATTTATATTTTCTAGTCATTTGGTTTAAACATTTATATGTACTAAAATTTTTAATTTTAAATAACTTTGATTTAGTTTTGATGTTTTATTTTGTATATATACATGTGTGAGGCTCAAAACTTTCCATTATCATGAGTAGGGAACTGAATCCTGGTATTTTTTTACTTTCAAACTCCTTGTGAGATACAACCTTCTATTGAACCTATTGAGCATTAAAGGAAAATTGAGGATGACCACCATATTGTGGTAAATTCATCTAAATTAGAAAGTTTTTATGTCATTTTAAAAGTGACTTTTGAACTTAGTTTCATGACCATGACTATATTTGGTATGTTATATTTATGACAATATATGTATATGAATAAGTTCAGCTACAAAGGTGAGTTATGAACATAAGAGGACCCATAGTCAAACCTTAAATGAATATTAAGTGTCTGAGTGAGCTCCATATATCATCAAGGTGTCTGAAGAAGAGCCTTCTATGAGCAAGGAAAAGAGAAGGAGGATTTTTGATGATTAGGACATGACTTATGACATTTTATTGTATACCTTTATGCCTATTTGGCATTATATAACTATATGGAATTGGATTGACATTATAATAATATGTTAAAAAAATTTATTCCTTTAATATATATATATATATATATATATAAATAAATAAATATATATATATATATATATATATATGTATATATATATATATATGTGTGTGTGTGTGTATATATATATATATATATGTATATATATATATATATATATATACATATTTACATACATACATATATACATACATACACACATACATACATACATTTGACCTTGTAATTATTTTTTACATATTATTATTTTAATTTCATTATTTTATTGAAACTCTACACATAGATATAATTGCATCCTCAAATTATTTTATCATAAGGTAAATGTCATCAAAATAAAATGATCACATCCTTCAATATTTATATCTCACTATGTCACTAATCATATAGAATATGGTTGGCCTTTAGTTGATTATAGATTTTTTTAAGGACATATGTCCACCATATCTTCTTTTGGTAGTATTGAAAAGCTAAAGTAAGATTTTCAATGCCCAAATATTGTCTTCCTATCATAATTTCAAATAATTAGTGATTTTTACTTCATATACAAAAAGGTGTGTTAATTTATTATATTCACATTTATGGAAAGGCATGAAAATTAGATGCACCATGGAGTGACACTATGATAATGAAATTAAAATTGTGTTTCTATCAATTATTTTAAACACTTATAATATAATAGACATCTGACATGGTTAAATATAAAATATGATAGAGACTGATATAGAGGATGTTCCTCTTTTAGGTCCATTAATCACATCAAACATTTAGTGTATATCAAGTGGGAAAACATATTCATCCTCCTTAATGTCAATTTCAATGAATACTTTGAACCAAGGTGGGGATTTTTCATAATCCTCACTAAAAATGATTAAAACACTAGAGCAAATAATTATCTCATTGAGAAGAACACCTAAAATTAATCCAAATATGTGTTTGATTCATAATATATCTTACATAAACCTCTTGCATTAGAGGTATCATTTCAACCCTTGCCACCACACATTGTGGCACTAAAATTTATTACTTATGAGAAATATGAAGGATGACCCTCAGCTTGACTGACAAATGAAACTCCTTGCATTAGAAAAGCTAAAGTATGGGGCCACTACATTTGCCTCATCCAATACAAATTTTAATATCAATCCATCTTAAAAATTTAATCTGAATGAACCAAAATGTGATACCAATCAAATAATGAACATGGTAGTTCCATATCAAGTTGTATTATAGAATGCACCATGAAAAAAAATTATTAGATTCAAACTATGTCCACCATATATTATTTTGGTAGTATTGAGTAGCTAAAATATATTTTCAATGCCAAAATAATGGCTTTGTATCATAATTTTAAATAACTAGTGATGTTGTACTTCATATACGTAAAGGTGTGTTAAATTCTCATATTCACATTTAGGAAAAGCATCAAAATTACATGGATGCACCATGGAGAGACACTATCATAATTATATTATGTGATGTATTAGTTCATTGTATTATATTCATATGGATGATGTTTACTAGAAAAAAATAATTAGTCAATGCTACACAACCATCTAGCAGTTATTATTTTGAGTCTTAATCAAATGAAACAACTCATATTTACAGGCCATAGTTAGAGATCTACACTTTCAAGAATTCTTGGATGAAACTTAGATAATTACCACAATGGTTTGTGGTTGTTTAATTCAATATCAGGGGCACATGAAGTAGTCAAAATTATATTAAGTATGAAATGTGTTTTTGAACATTTGATTATAGTTTAAGTGGAATATATAAATAAATTTTAACATGCATGCCAAGTCATTAAAACTTATTTAGAGGTGGAATTGTATAAAAAAATTAGCATGATTAATTGTTTTAAATTCTATAGGAATTCTTGTTATTCTTATAGTTGGAGGATAAAACCTTATCTAGATTGAGAGAGATTTAAACTTTAGAATATCATCAAAGTATTTGCAATGGAATTATGACATTATTTAACTCCTTTTATTAGTATGGATTTACATCTTGTATTTATAACTATTTGAATATGAGTAAGGAATTTAGTAAAATAACATTCCATTACAAAATGATTCATTTTATGAGGAGGAAAAAACTAAACACTGGAAAAAATTTAAAAATAAATTATTTAGTAAAAATATTTAAAGATTTAAAAATAAATAATAAAAAAAAATTTTAAATATAAAAATAATTACAAATTTTTATCATTTATTATAATTATTTTTATTAAATAATTTTATTTATATTTATTAATTTACATAATTAAATTGTCTGATAGGAATTTGACTCCTTAATTTTAGTCCCCCTAGAATACCTTTGAGATAAATTTCACTAATTGAAATACCTGTGATAGTGAGTCACCTTTATTAAAATTAAACTTGTGAGTATATTATTTAATTTAAACATTTATAACACAATAGACCTATGACATGGTCATATATCAAATACATTAGAGACCAATACAAAGGATGTTTCTCTTTCGAGTCCATTAACTACATCAAACATTGAGCGTACATTGAGTGGGAACATGTATTCACCTCCTTGATTTCAACTTCAATGAATAATTTGAACCAAGGTGGAGATTTTCATAATACTCATTACAAATTATTAAATCATTAGAGGAAGAAATTGTCTTATTGAGAAGAACACCTAAAATGAATCCAAATAGGTGTTTGATTCACAATATGTCTTACATAACCCTATTGCATTAGAGGTATCATTCCAAACCTTTACACCACACTTTGTGGCACTAAAATTTATTAGTTATGAGAAACATGAAGGGTGACCCTAAGCATGATCCAAAAATTAAAATATTTACGTTAAACAAGCTAAATTTTGGGCCACTACATTGGCCTCATCTAATAAAAAATTTAAGATCAAGTGATCTTATAAAGTTAATCCAAATGAACCAAAATGTGATACCAATCAAATAGTGAACATGGTTTTACCATAGAGAGCTCCATTATAAAATGCACCATGTAAAAAAATTAAGAGAATCACAAGTCCTTTAGTGCTTATTATTATGAAGATGGTTGAGTGTCAACTCATATCTCTCCTTACACCTATAGAGTTTGATATGAGTAACTTGTTCCATAGGGATATGATGATAATGCATATTGTGATTTTCAATAAGGCCATAGGCATTCTACTAACATATGTTTTTCCTTGAGATACAAGATTTAGGACTTATATTAGTCCCAACAAATTATGCATGATGGGTTTCCTACCATGTATTTTGTAACACATACAAGGGATCACAATAATTATAAAATGTTCAATAATCTACTACAAAACCATACAACGAAAATTAAAAAAATTCAAATATGGAAATAGAAGTAAAATTATCATCATGGAACTTTATAACTAATGGTAATGATTTATAAATAAGTCCTTGCATAATATTGAGTGGAGTTTCTTCCAATTTTTTTGAAGATGTAACATTGATATTATCTTTAAGAGAAAAAAGTGGCAGTGGTATACTTGAGAATGCATCATTATGAGGCATAGTAGACATACATGGAATATATGGTGTCTTTGGAACGTATATGTCAACTTTAATTTTTTATCCTATTTATAAACTCAAAATTCCTCTTCGTCACTTTTAATTATTTTAGTGCCATTGTAACCAAATAAATTTATCCATTACAATCACCAAGACAAGACATGATCAACCATAGTTGAGCTCCTTATTCAATGAATATAGATTCCCCTTAATCAAAACCAAGGGAGTTGTAGTTTTGACATAGATATTACATGCTAATAGGATATATTTTTATATAAAGAATGTAAGCCATCATAGACTAAATCATTGCATCATGATTCAAATCTCAATTGGTCTACACCCATGATTATCGTAGATGAACTTATTTTGACATTGTTAAGGGTTTGGAATTACTAGGTTTAATTATCAATTGAAAATATTTTGCTTTACATAATCCATCTTAATACACACACACACACACACACACACACACACACACACACACACACACACACACACACATTATATATACATAGATTCACATACACATATATACACAAACATATATATCATGACATATATATATATATATATATATATATAAAATCATGATATATGTGTTTGTGTATATATGTGTATTTGAATCTATGTATATATAATATATATGTATGTGTGTCTATATATATATTATATAATATATGTGTTATTATAGTTTATAAATCAAATTATAATTATATATTATATATTTTAATATAATATAATTAAATTTATATTATTTAATAAATAATACTTTAATATTATATTACATTAGATAATATATATTTTTAGTATATACTTTTAAAAAATATTATATATTTTAATATAATATATATAAATATCATTTTAATATATTAAATATATCGCTTTCCTTCAATTCAACTTGAATACTCCTAAGGTGCATTTGCATTTAGAAATAGATGGGAGTTACCAAAAAAAATTGAAATTGAAATTTACTTTACAAAATAGGGTCCATATAATTTCAACACATTTTAAAGATGAACAAAAAATGCCAACCATATCTAACTAGATAGATTTGTATTCCTATTTTTTTTAAACATACACTATACAATAGTGACAAATCAGAATAGACCATGTTGTAGAGTGTCCAAAGCATTGACTATATCTGTCAATATCATTTCTGTATATCCTTATTTTCATGTATTTAATGTTAATATTATTTATTATATATTTTTACTTTATCTAAAATGTGTGATTTATTTGTGTTGACTTGGCCCTTTTATTCATTCTTTAACACTTTATGTTATGAAATAGTTAAGATTCAGATAGTCTACCTAGATTGTTGTTATGAAATGATTGAAATAATGAAATGGTGGAGAATAGGGTTGTTTAGCACTTACTGCTATTGATTATTATTTATTTCTTTGTATGTGTAAAATTAATATGGACCCAAATAATGAATGTCAAGGTGATTCATGATGACATTTTTTAATAACTATAATCAAATAATCCTAGTAATTAATATATTTAATAGTTTAAAATTTTAAAAATTATAGATAATCACCCAAACAATCAAAAGCACCAACTTATCTTCATAAGGACCCATTGATGTATAAATGCTATTTCCACTTGGAATATGGTGCGATTAAGGACCAAATACTTTAAACAAAGTAATTACAGAGTTGATTAGTAATTAAATATATATGTTTAATATATGAGATTAAATTAGGTATGTTGAGATTTTTTTGACATCATTTACATGTTCATAGAAATTAATATTTTAAGAAAGTTAATATAGTTTATGTTCCCATTGGATGTCAAAATCATATTTGAGTAGCCTCATTGGTGTAAAAAACCCTTAATAGTCACATCATAAGAAATAAATCCTTGTTTAAGTATTGTCCAGGAATGTTAAATTAATGTCAGATTAATATTGTGTTGTTTGAAAAATTAATCTTGTGTTAAGGTCTCAATTTTAAATATCAAGATCATGTTAAATTACTGTGATAGAGATTAAAATGGTGACATTCAAATGATTCATATTTTGCCAAGAGGTCAATGAAATTATGCATTAGAAATTAATAAAGGTTTTGTTCTTGATTGAAATTCATCATTCAAGAGTGATAGTGTTACCTAATTTGTTACAAATAAATAAAATGTAATTTGTTTATGTTTCTACATTAGTGTGACTATCCAATTCTAAAGGCTAAAACATCAAATAAAATGATAATTAACTTTAAAATAAATATGTCTTATTAGGGATCAATATCAAAATACATCTGAAAATAACCTTACTATAATGGTAGGGTTATTTTGGATACAATGAATCTCTACTTCATGAAATTAATGGTGAATTTATTATTTTGAGGAATTATATTTCATATTCAATAATTACTGTTTCAAGAAATATACCTTTTGACATATGAGAGAGCCTTAATTTTAAATAAATTATGATAATAGTCATGACATCATTATGAAGTTAGATATTCTGTAATTGTAAAATTAGAAGATAAAAAAATTTATGATGAAAATTGGATTTTAAAGCCTAGTATGGAAAATTTGAAGCCTGACATGGAAAATTTGAAGCGTGGAAAATGGAAATTCTACTATTATGAGTCTTGTGAACAACTGTATCTATACAATTTTATGCATTATAAACAAGTTGTAATATTATTTTAGGTGAATTTATTATATAAAAATTATGATTTTTATTGCTATAACTCTACCTTTCCTTGTTTCATCTCTTCTTGCATGTTTATTTAGTGCATTTTAAACACTATTGTTTGGTATGTACTATCCCTGTAGTCTCATACTTTTGTTTTACTTAGTGTTTTTCATTTCTACCCACTTAGGACTACACATTTTGTTTTTTGTATCATAAATAAAAATTAGACTTGGGATTTAGTTAACCTACCAAAAGAAAAAGAGTTCATAGGAGTCAAGTGGGTGTATAAGACAAAAACCACTCCTAAAGGCATAATAGAGTGGCATAAATCAATATTAGTGGATAAGGGCTACAAGTAAAGGCTTGGGCATGATTATAATATGAAGTTTACACTCGTAGAAAGCTTATAAATGATGAGGACAATCATAGCCATTTTTGGTAAACATAAATTTATAAATGAGGATGTATAACAAAACACCAACACAAAATTTATAATAAATGCTCTAAAAAATATAAATAAAACTTTTAAATTTATATGATGAATTTTTAAGACTAAAAATCATCACCATAAACTCATAATGGCCTTCATGTATTTAGAAAGTTATTATGGGTATGTGCTCTTCACAATTTGGAATATTATGATACCTAGACTGAAGATCTAAATTTTTAAAATAAATAGGGCCATGCAATTCATATATAAAATATCAATTAATGAATATTCAATATTTTATGGTGTAAATTTTGAGTTATCTATATTCTAAGAACATCCTCTAAGTGTCATCCTTCTTATGGACCATGACCACTAGGGTGGAATATTCATGTTGGCCATGTCTACTAATTCTTACCTCCAACCTATCCTATAGAATATTTTTAGTTTCACTCTTCTAAGCATAGGGATACCTATATGGTCTGATATTAGGTGGTGTAATATCTAGAATTATTCTGATGACATGATCATATTTTCTTCTTGATGGATGTCCTTTTGGCATGGTAACAAAAATAGAATAATGGTCATCTAACATCATTTGTAATTCAATATGGGTAGAATCCTCGGTTGGGTTAAATTATATGGAAAATAGTCACACAATAACTACTTTTCACCTTTTTGATCATCTTCATCATTTGGTGAAAACTATCAAATCAAGTAGATTTAGCCAATAAACCATGTAATTCATATGTCTTGCCTTCTAAACGAATGAGAATTAAAAGATACTCAAAATTCATATCAATTGTGCATAAACTGGTGAGACACTACAATCCAAAAAAAAATTATAGTGCCATCCATGATAATAGAAAACATAAGATAATATAATAGGTAGTATCCCATATCACTCTTTATACTATCATATTTACCAAAATAATTGACTATACCGCCACCTATAATTAGGATTTAAAATTATGGTGTTGGGTAAATTAAATATTTTAAATTAGTAGCCAACTTACCATTTATTAATTTGTGTGTACTCCCAAATTAAATCAATATATTCAACTTCTATTTCTTGAGGAAACCCACCACCTTAATATTTAGAGGAGTATTAATACCGAATAGTACATGACAATAAATAGTAGGTTGATAATATTTAGATTCATCCTCAAGTCCTTTTAGAACATTACTTGAGCTATCATCATCTAATAAATCCTAATTGGTTAATTCAATGTAAAAAAAATCTTTTAAGCACATCTATGTCCTTTAATCCATTTTCTATCATAGTCAAAACATAACCCTTTTTCACACTTCTCTTCAATTCATTGAGGGGTAAATATTTTAAGCTAAGAAAATAATGAAAATAGGAAATTGAGTTGATAAACATCAATGAAAGGTATTTATTTGATCATATATTATTTCTCTACCATGCATACCATTGGTATGGAGTCAAATACTAAATTGTGACTAAACATGAGAACCATAATTTGGATTATATCTTTAAAGCCACTCAAGATGAGGTCAATAAAATTTACCTTTATGATGTCATCCACACATACAGAGATATTTGGAATTTATGAATATAATCCTTCACATTCACTATTTTATAGAATTCATCTAGATAACTAAACTATTTTTTTGAGATATTTTTCTAATAGTGGATCTTCATCTCCTTATAAAATATAAACTAGGTAACCTGAAGGCCCTTATTTTTATTTTGAGTACACAACCATCTATAACAAATTAAATGATTAGTTTATAGATACAAAAAGGCCACAACCACATTTTTTTCACATGAATTTTGATTTAAATAAAATAAATTTTTGGTTTGATTGAACTAAGCGAGTGTATCCTTACCATATAACAAACCAAGATTGGAGGTATAATTTTTTGAATGGGGAGAACCTAACTTACTACACATTTAACTTGATTTTGGAAATTTAGGTTTTAATTTCATAGAAGCCCTAAAATCTAATTAAATTTTTTAGCTAGTCATTAAGCATAATTTTCAGCTAGTCATTACTCTAGAATTAATGTTTAAGAGGACTAAGTCACTTTTAACTAAGGATTCATGGCTTCCCTTATTGCATTGTCTTGGTTATAAAATTATATTATTAACAAGGTATTGTGTAGATTATCACTGAAATTTATATTCAAACCATATGCAAAATAATAACATAACTTTATCAATTATGTCTCACTAATCACTGAAAGTGCTTATCTTGCTTTCAAGTCTAAGGATTGATGTTTTTTATGAGTCTTCTAGAAAATTATATTTATACAAGTTTATGCATTGTAAGCAAGTTATAATCATATTTTAGGTGAATTTAATATATTAAAATTCTATTTTTCATTGATATAACTCTACCCTCCCATATTTCATCTCTTCTTGCATGTTTATTTAGTGTATTTCCAAAACTATTATTTGGTCTGGACTATCCCCATAGTCTCAGTATTTTATTTTACTTAGTGTTTTTTGTTGTTACCCACCTCAACCTCTATATTTTAATTTTTATACCATAGAGATAAATTAGAATTTGGAGTTAGTTAACCTTCTAAAAGGAAAATAGGTCATAGTCAAGTGGGTGTATAAGACAAAAAACACTCTCAAAGGTAAGATAGAGAGGCATAAATCAAGACTAGTGGTGAAAGGATACAAACAAAGTCTTGAATGTAATTAAAATGTGATGTATGCACCTATATCAAGGCTAAAAATGGTGAGGATAATCACATATATTTCTATTTAACACAAATGGAAGGTGTATCAAATGGATTTCCAGTCATCCTTCTTGAATGAAGAGTTATACACAAATGGAAGGTTGTTGTTTAGAATAGTATTTATCTGGTCTCTATTATATGTATCCTATAATCTCTATTAATTAATTTTAGGTATAATTTTGATAGCTAAATATAACATTACATCATGTTTAGTTAAGATAGGTCTTATGTCTTCATTTATTTCTATTGCCTTCACTATTATTTGATTATATGATGTTGCCAATTCCACCATCTCTTGTCCAAAGGTTACTCCTTGAGATAAATCCTATTTCCTAAAATTGATAATGAAATTTTGGAGTTGTGTTTTTAAATCATGGTTTTTTATGATGGTACCTCTCTAATTGCAAAGTGTGTGATTCCAGCCTCCTTTAGTAGAGTTATAAATTTGTTACCTTTTTGACTAAGAGATTAGCCCAAGGATATCATATCATTAATCAATTATGTTTGAAATAATTATAAATATAAAGACAATGAACTAATATAATCTAAATTTAACTAAATTTATAGCAACAAAAGCAAAAAACAATAATCAAAACTTCACAGTTAAGACACAAAAATCCTCCATTATGATTTGAGTCTAATTTGCTCTACCAAGAATGTGGTGTTCACTCCTCAAATGCAAAAGAATAACTAACAACATTTTTCATGTAAAAGGGTGACTTTGATTTTCTTTGATTCAGTTATTACAAGTATTCTTATGAACTCTCAAGATTCTGTGATTGATTGTGATGGATGAAAATGAGGATTTAAAATATTATTTATAGAATCCTAGAAACTGATCCAATGGTAGAAGATTATTTGGATTTTTCAAATTCTCTAAATGATCAATGTTTGAGGATGAATCCTCATCCATGAGGATGGAGACCTTTTCAACTTGATTGAGGAAAAAGTAGGGTTGGTTAGCTGACTTAGTCAATTGGCTTGACAAATCAGAGGAGAAGTCATAAGACATGGAGAATTTTATGGATTACGTTGGAATGAGGGAGAGAAAGGTGGGATAATTTTAAATAGGTGAAAAATACAAAATAAAATAATTAAAATAAATATTAAAAGGTGAATAATAGAATTATTCAAAATGTCTGAATTAATTAATTATTTGATTTTAAGAGGAAATGTTAATTATGAAATTTAAAAAGAACAATTAATAAATTCAGGTGCATTTTAACACTAAATGAAATTTAGGTGTCTACATTTTCCCCTCTTTGAAATGTGTTACGAAGGAAAACTATTTTGAGGAATAGAAGAAGTAGAGTGTTGATGATATAAAAGTAAAAATTTGCCCCAGATGAATGAAAATGAGTGTGATGATGCCCCCTCAAGGGTTTGTGTAAGAAATGGACAAACACTCAAAATTGGTGAAAAAAGTAAATAGGTAAAATTGAGGTTGACACACAATAAATCAAGTTACTTCAGAATTGATGTCAATTTTTTTCAAGATGTTGGTAATGCAAAAGGGTTGTCCCTACTTAATTAAAACAAGAGAATGGATTTGAAAAATAATAATTTGAACCACTCAAATATTGCATGCTTATTTTTATTTTTTAATGACTTAGGAGTCAATTGGTAAAGTTTGGGAATGATATATCGTAAAATAATAATTGATGGATATATAAATATAAAAAGGTATTTATTTTGTAAATTATTGTGTATTTTATGTTGATAAATGATTACAACAAAAACCTTGGAGTAAACTGATTTAATGATGCATAGAAATTTGAAAAAAAAATGGATGAATAATTATTTTAATGAGGGATGGAAATGAGAAAATTATCATCAATAATATAGATACTTGTATTAATACCAATGTTTGAAAATTTTTAGAGGGTACATGTAAGAATATTTAACCCTAGCTATTAAATGCTAGAGAAGATATTGGAAAAAGAACATTTCTCACATTATAGACTGCATGCTTGTATTTTTATTGGACTCAAGGGTATCATAAGTATATGTGGGAATGATATATCCCAATGATTGTAAGCCATAAGATAGAAAATGAAAAATATAGATTAACTGATTTATGATAAAGATTTATAAAATTGATAGTTGCAAGAATTGATAAGGAGATATAGTAATTTGATTAAACGATAGTAGAAAATGTGGATGAAATGGCCTAGATGGATGATGGTGGAGTTGGTGGATGAACTAGCCCTAGATACCCCATGTCTCTAAGCATTGACTATATAATCCACTTAGAAAATATCTTGTGTGGATGTCAAACCATATGTATTTCTCCCAAAAATTGGAAGAGAAGTGATGGTGTAACGTAATATTGACCCATGGATGATAATTTTAAGTTAATGATTACACATCTTGATTAAATGATGGATAAATGATGGAAAATGTGATTTCATCAGTCCCAATAAATAAGTGTGGGATATTGAATGAAAAGATTAAGAAATGATTATGGAGGATTAACATGCAAGCATAAACAAAGAAATGAAGCAATTATATGGATTGATGATGATGGATCAAATGTTTCAAAAACATGGTTGAGATAGGGATAGATGTAAGAGAGAGATGTCAAATAAATGTTACATCTAAGAATGTGAGATGGTTTGATATCTACCTTGTGTTTATTTCATTATTTGTATTGGATTTACAAAAATAATTCCAATCGAATAAGAGTTGAGCAACCCAATTTTTGATATTGCATATGATAATATGCACCAATGGTATATAAAAATCATGATGACTATCATGTGATATGTGTATAAACTAATAGATTAACAAGGATAAAACTAGAGTGCACCATGATAGAGAATATCATAATAACACCATTCGTAATACGCATAGTGATCTAGACATAAGAAACAACAATAACTATAAGATTAAAAAATATGTTTACAAAAATGAAAATGATGTAAGTAAAAAAAGCACAAAATTAAATAAACATTATAGAAGCAAGTTAAAACCCATGATAGAAAATAAAGTAAATGAGTATACATACATATAAGTAAATTACTAAAATAAGTAAGCAAATGACTAAAATAAGTAAGCAAATAAATTTTTTGGATGTCCTTGGCTAGATTAGAACCCCTTGACATAGCTTTTTTTTTTTATAATGTTGAATTGTCTAATGAGTAATCCATTTACGGGATGACTAGGGTACGCAATTAAGGACAAGGGATTTTTTGATTTCTTTTTGTATTTTATATGTTTTTATAATTTGTTGGATTTTCTAATGTTTTGGATTTTGATTGTTGTTTATAATGTTTTGGATTTTTTTGGGTTTTGCAATGTTTTTGGATTTTTTTAAGGTTTTGAAATGTTTTTGGATTTTTTTAGGTGTATATACAAGGAATAAAAACAAAGGGAAAACTATATTTTAGCACTAAAGAGTGAGTGGTAGGGGATGGACATAATACATTATATATGGAATATGGATGAATAGGAATGGATCAGAATTAAGATGATAATTATAAAGAACACATGATATAAGAACCAAGTGTCTAGTCATCAAAATAACATTACAACGATACACCAATATGTTTATAAAAACATATCTCAAGATGTTTTCACTTCCTTATCAAGGCCAAAATGGGAAGAAGGATGGTTTTATGATGGCAAGGATTGGATGGGTTTGGCATTAAATGGATAAGAATGCATTATGGATACATAAGGGTACTCAACGATGGTGTATGTTGGTTGAGGAAGAGTTTAGGATAGGTATGTATGCTTTAGGATAAATTAGGATAAGTAACCATGAACAGTTTAGGGTAAAATGATGGGATTGAAAATGTTGTAGGATGGTTAATGATAAAGGGATGATTTAGAATGCATAGGATTGAAATGGAATGAGCTTGCCCCCAAGTGTAGGGTTCTTATAGATAATTGATTATTTTACACATGATGCTGAAAATCAATTTTCATCATGGTACTTGCCGAAGCTGCCATATAAATGGTTTTCATCTTTGGATGAATTTATTTCTACTTATCTATTAGATTTTTTATTTTTTATTTTGTTTTTTTTGCTTTTCTCTCTTTTTTTGCTTTTCTTTTTTTTTAATTTTTTGATTATTGGAATCTCAATTATAAAAGGTTTTGAGATCAATTGATGCTTACCACTATTGATATTTTAGGTATGTTCTCTAGAGATGTTTTCAGTAACTTCATTGATTTCTAAGTTGGCTTCCTCCAAATTTACTAGGATATCATCATAGCCCCTACAATAGAGGATGCTTCAAGATATGGTGAAGTAGAAAGTTTGTTGGATGAAGGGTGTATGTTGAGTGCATGAATGCTTTGGATGGATGGAATTATAGTGGGTATGAGTATATGGATCATGATGTAAAGGGTGAATGGGACAAAAAATCTCACATTCAACAAGACTAAGAGTAACTTCAAGTGGGATTATTTGAGAATTTAATGCTTCTTCAATGACATCTTCAATTTGTGATGGGGATCCATCCTGAATCTATGATAATGTAAAGGATGTATTAATTTTCTCATACAATAGTGCCATAAAAAGGTTTTCACCAAAGGATTCTTCTTGATTATTTTGACTGGGATTGAGATTTGGATTGTCCAATAATGCCTCAAATAGGTTTTCACTAACAGACTCATATTTTTGATTTTTTATATTTTGATTTTGATTTGGATTGAAATTTATATTTTGATCATTTAATAGTGCCTAAAATAGGTTTTCACTATGAGGTATGTATTTTATATTTGGATTGAAGTACACTTATTATTCCTTAGAATATGCATATGTTTCTTGATGCTCTTCTATTATTAGACTAGCTAAGAAGTATACAATTATTTTATCATCATGGAAGGAAGTTGACTATAAGTGAGATTATTGGTCCCAATCAAAAGGTGTAGGATACTAGATTGAAAGATAAAAGGCAAGAATGTAAATATTTATGAAATAATTGATAGCAATAAAGTCTTCATAGAGACTATGAATGGATACTATTTTCATTATGGATGAAGTTACCTTAGAAACCATAAAAGTGTCATGAACATATTTACATTGACATTCAAATTATTTGTAATTAATGATATTGGGTCTAGCATTTACTTCAAAATGGATGGGTTCAATAATTCATCTATCATGGATTATTTTATCTATAATTGACTTTATCACTTAGGGTGCATGTTTTGGGATGATGGAAGATTAAATAGGTGATAAGGATTTGGTTGTTTATATAATGGATAGTAGGCTAACTTGGTTGAAGGATCTTTTGTCCAAGATAGGATCTTGGTGAAAAATGGGATCTTTATCAAAAATTGAATCTTGATCAAAGATAGGATATTTATCAAAGATAGGATGTTGATCAAAGATAAGATATTTTAAAAGATAGGCTCTTTAATAAAGATGGGATCTTGATAAAAAAATGGATGGTAAACCATGGTTTTCAAAGGCAGGTTGATTAGCTATAGATTGGTTGTAAATGGATATGTCAAAAATGGGATCTTAAGAAGTGGATAGAAGATTATGACCTTGACTTGGAAGTGGTGTGGCTTGATTAGGATTAGTAAAGACATGTTGGCATGTCCTCAAGCTATGATTTTTATACTTGGATACACTTGGATTTACCTTGATGTACCCTTTGTTAATCGAATATTGGATATAATGCTTTACTCTCATACAATGGTTTATATAATAACCTTTGATTTTGTGATAATTAAAATAATCGTTAAGTCTATAACACTAGAGTTTTGGGACATTTTTCTCAAAGTATTTGGTGTTTGTAAATGTGACTAGGTTTATAGTGATCAATTTTTGATAGAATACATCATAAGGTTCCCTTAAAAGGGTGGATTTTTTATTAATAGGCATGGTACTGGTTTTGACAAGTTAGGAGTTTTGAAGTTATTGTAACTCTAAGCATGAAATGATATTAGATGGTAAGGGTTCCAGAATTGGATTCCCTTTGTTAGTGTGATAAGGTATTTTAGAGTCAAGGATATAACAAGTGGAAGGGAGACTTGGTTTCTTTTTCAAAATAATTTTACTAGTGGTAAGGTGATTTTGATGTGTAATGTTTTGGGATTCCCTAACTAAAGAGGTAGCTTGATCTTAGAAGGATGGATTTGTGAAGGTTGATGGACTTGAATCTATAGGGTTTGTGAACAAATGTGAATTTGATGTAGTTTGGTTCAAGTTTGGGAATGCGTTGGATGTAAAATCAATTGATTAAATTTTATGAATTTGGAATGGTTGGTTTTGAAGGGTGTAGGATTTTAATGTTTGATTTAGATGGAACATAGTTAGATTGGACTAAATGGGAGTTTGATTTATGAATGGATTTTGGTTCAAATACATATTTAAAATTTATGGTGAAGGTGAATAAAAAGTTTGATTTATATTGGTGATAAGGCTGAAATTATATGGATTGGCGAATAAATTTAGTTTTGAGTTTTGGGTTTGAATAGATACAAAATCAAAGGATTGATTTGATTATTATAGAAAGGTTGATTTAGATAACTTGAATAGATATTCAAATTTGGATTTGATTGATGAATGTATGAGGATGAATAAATATTAAAAATTAGATTTGGATTTTTTAGATTATTGGTTTGATATTGATTCAAATATACATTTGAATCAAAATTGGTTGGATGGAACCTTAGGCTAAAACAAGGATTATTCGGATTTGGATTTTGGATGAAATTGGTCAAGTGATTATTCCACATAGCCATACTTCTTAAAATATGTGATGTTACTAAGGAAAGACTTGAGAAAGTGTATGCACATAATATTTTCAAACTTTTATTGATTAATAACACTTTGTATCTTGTAATAACCTGTCGAGTCTCAATATCTCAAAGTGCATGCCTTAAGGGGTGCACCAAGAAAGGGGTGGGTAAACCATCAGTGTTTTATAATATTTTTGTCCCTTTTGACACTTTTCATCTATTTTAAATTATATTTACACAATTTGAGTATATTTATTAGTTTTCCTAAACCAAGAGGCACAATTGAAACACCTATAGGCTATGGGTAGCCTAAGAATGAGGTGAATCTCTAGATAGGGCTAGCTTACTTGATGTAGCACTTGTAGATCACTAATAAACCTATGATTGTGAGAGAAAAGGGAGATAAACCTATAATTAAAATATCATAAAGGAGTTGATACACCAAATTTATTGATTAATACCAACTATTTCCATGTTACACATGAGATTAACGGACTAACCAAACATACACTTCTCCAATCTTCGTCTTCTCACATCAATATTTAATTCTGAGGTTATGATGAGTGTTTAGGATAGAAGGATTATACAAGAGGAATATAATGGAAATTTTTAAATATACTAACTCACTCAACCTTGACACATCATAAAAAACTTCACATGAACTTCAAGAAGAAGCTTTCTAATTACAAATAGGTGAGAGAATGAGATAACATGTTAAGGAAACAAGAGTCATCACTAAGTAAGATCAATAATCTAAGTTAAAAAAATTATGAATAGTCATGTAAGAGGTAAAAATAAGTATTATTTATTTACCCATGGTATTCCAATGAGTAGGGATTCACCATACTCAAGTGAAGCATATTTTACAAAGGCTAAAATGGCTAGTTCTTATATAACTTGAGAGAGATGAGAAGAAATAAGTACACAGGTCACAAAAAGACTTATAAAGATAATAAAATGACTTAATTTTTAATTATAATGTAATTTAAAATTAATCATTAAAAGTTAGGAAGCACAAGTGTCACCCCAAGTCATTAAAATCTTGTAATGTGGTGTAGGAGTTCTCATTCTGCATAAGGAAACTACCTTCATCATTCACCCTTGTTTAAACATCCAAAAAATAGATATGGATATGTATAATAATTTTAATGAGAGGTAAGTCTATCATAAATTATTCTCCATGCATTGGTTTCATTTTTAGTCATCTAAAATCTTTTGAAAGTGAGACATCACTACCTGTAGTCCAAAAAAAATCCACTTTCACACACCTTACACACTTGGATTCAAATTTGGATTCATTTTCACATGAAATTAAATTAAATGGGGTGAAATATATGTGTAAATACCATACATATCCTTATATTCATCATGAACACCATAAAATCATCCCACGTGAAGTTTTTCACCCTTATCACTATCATGTTCACTATGTTAGTTTTGATTGGCTGAGATTAGATCTCCTATAATAATAATTAAGAGTTTTCCCAAGGAAAAAATATACATTGGGAGTTACAATAAGTCTCAATATTCCTTCAAAATTTGATTTCATCTCTTGAAACCTCCTATAACTTTCATAATGCATAAAATAGTAAAAAATACCCTATTTTCTACCCCATCCATATAATTATGTACATGAAAAAAGCATGGGGAGTAGCTTGAGAGAGTCCCATACAAGATTGAATCACTTTCATGGTAGTTTTTTTTCTAATTTTATATCTCACCATTTTCATTTCCTTCATCAGGTCATTCCTAAGGGTTTGCAAGGGTTTTAGATAGTTTTGACCTCTTAAACTTCACTCATGATGATTGGATACTCAAATCTCAACTCAATGCCACAAAAGAGTTTATTAGGACCATATATAACTCCTCCTATCCTTATGAGTATCCATGAAAGGTTTAAAATTATATATGATCAATCAAACCTCTCCTATCGAGCTTGTTTCTCCACTTTGTGTAGGTATGATTTGTCTTAAAGCCCAAAAATGGATTCTCATGGCTTCCACTATATCCTAATATCTTAGACACATTTGTAGTGACCCCAAAAACATGTTATAATAGGTTATAATTCCCACATAGCCATATAATTTAAAATTACCACTCATTTGGATTCTAATTTATGGCATGGTTTAGTACCAACTTGGAAAACAAGGTTACTCAAAGACTCAAAATCCTGTAGATGTCAATGAAGGATTTTAGTGTCTTTGTAAGAAACTTTAAGCCTTCAAACTTCCAAATTATATTAATTAAACTCATCACTCATTTTTTATAGTTCATGTCCTATGTGGGGAATATAATACAAACACATTTAGAGGCTTCAAAACTCCTTGTAACCCTATTGTATTATTTTGATAAAAGTGCTCGGACCTCTATTTTCTTATTTTTGGGAAAATCTACCTAAACTTAGTCATCTTATGCTTAAAGGTATTTTACACCTACACTTTCCCATTTTATTCTTCAAATAGGTCTCCCATGAGTTGTAACACATGATATGATTTCAAAAATAGCCTTACCATAGTCCAATATTTTGTATAAGTACATTCAAGGCTCTATGGTGCCACCTGTATGTGGGAATTTGCACATACATAGTTAGTGAATACAAATTTGGACACTAGGAAATAAATACATATTGGTGATCAATATTAGGCCCTAACCAATATTTATAATGTACTATTATCACTCCAAGATATTAAAACACCTACAAATGCTTCCCTTTCAACATGACATCCTTTAGAGGGCACCTGTAGGTGGACTTAGGCTCTATGTAGGCAATGAGCATATAATGGAGAAAAATATGTTGATGGATGGCCTCATGAATAACTCAAAATCATTTTAAATTCATATAATGCATTATTTACATTAATTATATCTTAATACAAGATCTAAAACATCCATTCCAATGTAAAAACCTCTTACAAACATTTGTTATGGAGTAGACAAAGATAACTAGTGACCAGTTGATGTGGTACATGATCTTGCAACCAACCTTGAATTTCATAAAAATAATAAATGAACTATTATTATATATTTATTACTTTAAAAAACTGATACACCTTCATTAAAATTTTGAGACCAAGCTAAACAAGTGCTATACATGTGATTACAAGTGAGATTGAGTGAAAAGTTGACTATGAGGAATGTTAAGACTAAACATTGATCAAATCATGGTGTGATGAAACAAATCATGGAAAGAGGTTATAATATTACCTTGATACATGAGTAACACCATATTATTTTCACATGATACCTTTTCATAGGACCAACATTATGCAACAAGTAAGAACTTGACTGAAGCTTCACAATGGTGATACCTTCCTACATCATGAGACAATCCACCCATCAGAACACTATGAGAGATGAAACAAAGTATGGAGATAATTTCAAAAGATATCCAACATCCTCTAGAGTCAACATCACCAGCTATATTGTATATAATTTTTCAAATTGGAGAAAAACCTATAGGGTGTAGGAAATAGTGAGAAGAAACATAGTTAACTTGTTAGAGACGGTTCATAAAGCATGGTTAACCAATATTCAAAATATTGTTATGTAAATGGATATATCTAATTGTAATACCACCTCCCAAATTTATTTAACTTGAAACCTCTTCAATTATCTATATGAAGCACAAACCTATTGACCACTTTTGTTTGTCTTAAAAGGCAAAGAAGGAGAAAAATGGTTTTAGCTAGAATTTGGCACTTCCAAATCATTTAAAATGTGAAATTTACTTTAAGGAATATGAACATACATTACATGACCTTGTCCCACCTGTCACCTTTCCTCATGGGTCATACAAGTGCCAAACTCTTCCTTTTTCATTTGATTTCCTAATTTTTAGTTATATAACTTGCAATTTTTATATGAACTAACATTCCTGATAGGGAATCTAAGTTATTGGATGTTTTAAAATAAAATAAGACACTTGGACACCTTTAAAACTATTTCACTTGCATTTATGACCCCTAAATGGCTATTAAATGACTCAAAATGACATATAAACTAATTAGACCATGACCAAGGCTAAATTGATATTAAATTACATCAAAGAGTTTGTAATACATTCTATGACAAAATATTATACCCCTAAAACATCTAAAAATCAAGTTTTTACCTACAAGGGTCCTAATTGGTCCTGTAGGGTCAAATTTGTTAAATAATTTGGTGACTCATAAGGGTAATATGCCTAATATACTAAATATTAGTAGCCTTATCAATCCATTGGGATTATGGAGTCATCTAAATTCTAAGATAAACAAGAATAATTGTCACTTGATAATAAGTATTTGACCAAGAAAACAAAAATAATTACCTCAAACATACAAAACAAAAGACACATACCAAGAAAAGCAAACAAACTAACAAGACACACACATGATCAAATCACTTAGGAAAATATGAAAACAAAAAACTATGCATAAATAACAACTAATAATACGTCATTTCTAATATTAAAAGGAAAATTCATTAAATCTTCTTTTTCATGAGATGAATAATGATGCTAAGTATTTTGCTCCTTATATTGGATGCTTAGTAGATCAAACCTATTTCTTGGCACTTCACCTTCTATTATATTAAGTAGACCATCTTAAAATAGGTCTCCAATGTGAATGTATTCCTCTTGGCCTTATACACATACCTCATACTATTGCCCACTCTTCATTCCACTATCAACACATATCTTCTTAGTAGGCATGACTTCAAGAGGATTAGTTTCTTTTTCCTTAAAAGATTGAGGATAATAGAAGCTTGTTCTATCCTTAAAGATATGATGTGATTCTCCCAACTAGTTGAGATAATGATAACCCATATTGATGATTTCAAACATGCCATCATGGGATGCATATGCTTCTTGAAATGACAAGTTTGAGAAGTTGATTTTCTTTTCATACTCACTTGAGTGTCAAGGATACCTTCTCCATTTTTAAATAGATTATAGCCTCTTTATAGAGGAATATAACCTTCTCTAATGACTAAAAAAAATTCATCCAAATTAGAGACTACATTTTATCGTACATCTATGATATCTTTGATAGTGATGGGAACATCAACAATGATTTCCTCTTCATTGGAAAAAGAAAAACATTCTTCCATATCAACCCAATCAGAGGTTTTCACACTAGAAAACATATCCTCTTTAGAAATTAGGGCCTATTAAGAGATTTTAATTTTAATCTCAACTATCATATCATGAATTTATCTCTCAAGGGTTGTAAGATCCTCAATTTCCTTCTCCTTGATGATTCCAATGCTAGACATCTTGTAATCATGTGACTTAGTCTAATGAGGCTGCCAAGGAGCTATGTTTTGTTCAAGAAATAGTTCTAAATTTTTATCAACAAAATACTCCTCTTTAAGTTCCCATACCACAGGTCCATCAAGGCAAAGTGTAATGGGGTGATTACAAGATGAAATAGTTGGTGGATGTGGAACATATAACTCAAAATTAGATTGAGAATTAATTGTAAGGAATTATTTTGGGAATTTTTGAGGAAGGGGAGGTAGACCATGGGATAAAATATATTAGTTTTATTCCTTTCATTATACAATAACTTCATTTACATTTTAATTAGCTTGAGAAATCTCTTGGGGATGTTTAGATGGGGTGTGTTTAGGCAGAGTATCTTCTTTTGGGTCTAAACCTTCCATCACACCTTGACTTAGCAATCTCATCATTGACTCTAACTCTTCAATTTACTTGTTAAGTTCTCTTGGAAAATTATCTATTGAAGTTTATAGGAATAATCATGAGGATAATAAGTATAATAGGGATAACATGGAAAACAAGTGATCTCTTATGGAAGGCTAAGAGGTACTTGCATAGGATCAAGCTCTTTCTCAACTTCACACTCTTTATCAAGGATTTTATCCACTTTCTTTACCCATGATTCCACTACCTTATTCCAAATTAGGATGTTAGGATGAAGAGTCTCTTCTTAAGGTAGTGATGTAATTTGATGAGTGGATTAAGTGTTCAAGAAACTTGGGATCTCCTTAGGCTTGGATTCACCACCTTGTCTCCAACTTGGGATGTCATATCTAGAGGTCTCTTCTTGAGGTGGTAGTGTAATTAGAGAGGGAAATAAGGGATTAAATTAAAATTAATTTTTTGGTGATATGGAATATTATATATTATTATCCAACTTAATATACCTATCAAGATTTACTTCAAAAACAAGGATTCTCTTTCTAACTCTCTCTTCTAGCTGATTGGGAAAAGGATGACTTTGACAAGCTTGATGGAATGATAAGTAGGAATCATGTAGGAATGATAAAAATATTAAGGATGTGGATATGAGGGATGCTAGACTTGGTGAAGCTAATATTCATAAATTCTTTGTCTATCTTCTAAATATGCAATCAAACCACATCTAGAATCTCACTTGTGAGCCTTTACCAGTTAGCTCTCTCAATAGGTGCCCACTCTCTTTTAACCAAATATAATTAATCTATAACCTTATGAATTAGATTATTAGGAACATATTTATGATTTTATCTTAGTGTATCAATATATATCATGTACTTCCCATATCCTAAGAGAGTTTTTTAGAAAGTGGAAATGGATTAATTAGAGAAGTGGCTAGGTTGACTAGGAGGAGCAAGATATTGAGAAGGGTGGTTATAAGATTGATAAAACTCATGACCAAGATAGTAAGGATCATATTGGAGCTGGAAAATATCATATTGGAGCTAGTAAGGATCATGACAATGATGATAGGGAGTGCCACAAGCTTGATAAACCTCACCAACTTAAGTAAAATAATACTCAACACCAGAGTAAGCCATGAAAATTCATTAGGAATCAAGAAATCAAGGAATAATTATCAACAATATTTAAAAGGAATACATATGCTAATTTATTAGCTAATGTAATCTCATAGTCACCATTTATGATAAGATAAATGCCTCCCAAGGTTGATGTGTTAAAAGACAAAACCAAAAATCTTTCAACTTATAGGACTAAGAGTCCCACCGAGTGTGCCAAAAACTATTGTCACTTAGATTTTTACCCTTTCAGTAGATGTATTAGCTCTCCTCATCTAAGTGGTATAATTGAAACACCTTTAGGATATGTGTAGCCTAGGAATGAGGTAAATCTATAGATAGGGCTAACTCCCTTGATGTACCTCTTGTAGATCACTACTAAACCTATGTTTATGAGGGAAGAGAGAGATAAAAATGAAATTAAACTATCCTAAAGGAGGTGATACACAAAAATTATTGATGAATACCAACTAGCTACATGTTACACATGAGAATCAGGGATTAACCAAACATACACTTCTCTAATCTGTATCTTCTAACATTAATATTTCATTATGAGGTTGTGATGAATGTCTAGGATAGGAAGAATAGATAAGAGGCCTATAGTGGTACTATTTGAATATACTAAATCACTCAACCTTGAAACATCATAAAACACTTCACATGACCTGAAAGAAGAAGCTTTCCAACTCCAAATAGGTGAGAGAATGAGATAACATGATAAGGAAATAAGAGTCATCAGTAAGTATGATCAATGATCTAATTAAAACACACTATGAAAATCATGGAAGAGGTAAAAATTAGTAATATTTATTGATCCATGATATGTAAATGAGTAGGGTTTTACCATACTTAGATAGAACATAGTTTACAAAGGCTAAAATGGCTAGTTCTTATAGAATTTGAGAGAGAGGAGAAGAAATAAGTCCAAAGGTCACAAGGAAACTTGTAATGATGATAAAATGAGTTATTTTTTCATGATAAGGAATTTTAAACTGATCATGCAAATTAAAAATGCACTAGTGTCACCCCAAGTCATGAAATTCTTGAAATGTGGCGTAGGAGTTCTCATTTTACGCAAGGGAATTACCTTCATAATTCACCCCTATTTTAACATCCCAAAATTATATATGGATAGGTTTGATGTTTGGAATAAGAGGAAAATATTTTTAACATGCTTCTTTATGCATTGGCTTCATTCCTAGTCATCTAGAATCTTCTAGATGTGAGCCATCATTGCTTGTAATCTAAGAAAACTCCTTTTTCACCCACCTTACACACTTGGATTCAAGTTTGGCTTAATTTTCCAATACATATCCATATAATGGGGTTAAATACATGTTTCAATACCATCCATTGTCTTAGAGGCATCAAACATACCTTAAAAACAACCCACTTGCAGTTTTTCACCCTTCTCACTATCATATTCAATATGCCAGTTTTGATTGGTTGAGATGGGAGATCTTGTAGGAAAACTTAGGCACACCTTAGAGGAATTAAATTGACATGGGTATTTATCTTAAGTCTCCATATTCCTTTTAAATTTTATTTTATGTCTTGAAACCTCTTAGAATCTATATAATACATTAAATAGTTAAAAAAACCTATTTTATAATCAATCCATATAATTCAGTATAATCCAAAAGAATGGGGATTATATTAAGAGAGTTCCCTAAAAGTTTAAATATCTTTAATGGTCATCCTAGTCTACCTAGATACCTCACCATTTTCATTTCCTTCATTGGGTCATTCTTAAGGGTTTATAAGGGTTTTAGATAGTTTTGACCTCTTAAGATTCATTCATGAATATTGGACATTCAAATCTCCACTCAATGGCATAAAAGAGTTTATAATAAACCTATATAACTCTTTATATACCTTTGATTCTCCATGCAAGCTTTCAAAGTAGATATGAGCAATCAAACCTCTCTTATCGAGCTTGTTTTTCCACTTTGTGTAGGTCTGAGTTGTCTTAAAGCCAAAAAATGGATTCTCATGGATTACCCTACATCACAATAGTTTATACATATATTTAAGTGAACCAAAATAAATGTTATAATATTTTATAATGACCACCTAAGGCTATAATTTAAAATGATCCCTCATTTGGATTCTAGGTCTAAACCTGCCTAACATGACTACTTGCAAACTTAGCCATCTAGACCATCATGTTTGGTTACATTATTTTTTGAGGTGTTTCTCATGTTTTTTCAGGTGTATTACAACTTTCCACACCTTTATAATAGTTTATTTTACGTTTTGGTCCACTCTTTCATCACCCCTTATCAAACTTTCTAGTTTATGTATAAAGGGAAGTACCCTCTATCTGAGATAAAATAGAGGGTATTTCTCCTATATTATAAAATAAATTAAATATTTTAATGGTGTATCTAAGTGATAAGGATATGTAATTATAAATTTAATCCATTTTTCATATGGTTATACACTCCAAAATCACTAAATCTTGAGATAGACTATGAGGAAAGAGATTGTGTGCAAGCCTCTCCTGTGTGGAGTGTATTATGCATAATTACAAAATTCTCCCTACTTTTTTTTCATATAAATAACCTTAAGATAATTTAATGATATTTATTAAGGTATTATATGTCTATTTCATCATTTCAAATCTCCATATACCCATTTCCATACCTAACTGGTCAAGATAGTGTTCCATCTCTAACTATTTTTTCCTTGTTGTACTACACCTGTAGGTGTTCTTGCCTATTTAGGATTTGAAAAAAAAATTATGAGCTTATAAAAATACTTTATGGTAACTTTATATTATTTTTTATCCATTTTTATAATTCTTAAGAACTGAAAAAACTTAGGCATTAATCTTTTATGCTCAATGTTTGTCAAAATCAGACACAATCAACTGTAGGTCAAAAGGATCCTGTAGGTAAGATTCTTCTTGGAAAAGGTTCCACATCCAATTTTAATATCATGAGGAATTTTAATTCAACTCACATCATTCAAAAATTATTATTCCATGTCTACGCCCTTGCTATAGATGATGTAGGAGTTAAGGTTTTTAATAGGTACACATTTGTGAGAGGAAAGCACACTTATAGGTGTACATGCCCCAAAATAGTTCATATCCACCTCTAATAATGATCTCTTTGATCATTAATTATAATTTTAATATTTTTAATTATATAATTTTGATGACATGGTCTAGTACCAACTTGGAAATTAAGGCTACTCAAAGACTCATAATCATATAGATGCTAATGAAGGATTTTAATGTCTTTGTAGGAAACTTTGAGCCCTCAAACTTCTAACTTACATTAGTTAAAATCATCATTAATTTTCCATAGTTCATTTCCTATGTGTTTAATATAATAAAAAAAAATAGATACTTTAAAACTCCTTTTAACCCTATTTTATGCTTTTGATAAAAGAGCTCAGACCTCTTTTTTCCTATTTTTGGGAAAAACTCCCTAAACTCAGTCATTTTATGCTTAAAATAGGTTTTCCCTAATTTTTCCCACATTATAGGATTTTAAAAATAACCTTACCATACTCCAATCTTTCATACATGTACCTTCAAGGCTTAATGGTAAAACTTGTAGGTGGGCATTTGCACATACATAGGTAGTGAAGACAAATTTGGATAGTAAGCAAGAAGTACATATTTGTGATGAATATTAAGCCCATAAAAATATTTAAAATTTATTCTCAATACTATTAGATATTAAAACACATATCAATACTTTTCTTTTAACATGACATCCTCTAGAGGGCACGTACAAGTGGACTTAGGCTATATGTAAGCAGTGAGCATGGAATGGAGAAAAATATGTGGATGGATGGCCTATTTAATAAATAAAAATAATTTTAAATCCCACTAATTAATTATTTAAATTAAATATATATTAATACAATATCCAAAACATCCATTTCAATGTGAAAACCTCTTGGAAACACCTGTTATAGAGTAGATAAAGATAACTAGTGACTAGTTGGTGTGGTACATGACCTTGAAACCAACCTTGAATTTATTAAAACATAAAAATTAACTATTATCAGATATTTATTACTTAATAAAATTAATAAACCTTATTTATAATTATTTGAACAAGCTAAACAATCTTTATACATGTGACTACAAGAGGGATTCAGTGAAGAGTTGACTATGAGGAATGGTAAGATGGAAAGTTTCTCAAAACATGGTGTGATGAAAATAAACATGGAAAGAGGTGATAATATATAATTGAGACCTATGAAACACAATATTATATTCACATGATACCTATGTAGAATACCAACATTTTGCAACAAGGGAGAACTTGATTGAAGCTTCACAATGGTGACACCTTCCTACAACATGAGACAACCTGCAAATTAAAAAAACCATGAAACATGAAACCAAGAATGAAGATAATTTTATAATATATCCAATATCCTATATATTTAAAATTACCAACTGGATTGTATGAACTTGTCCAAATTGGATCAAAACCTATAGGGTGTAGGAAATATTGAGTAGAAAACATAGTCAACTTGTTAGAGATGGTTCATAAAGCATGGTTGACCAATATTAAAAATATTGTTATGGAAATGGATATATATTATTTTAATACCACCTCCCAAAGTCATTTGACTTGAAACCTCTTCAACTATCCATACCAAACATAAACTTGTTGACCACTTTTGTGTGTCTAGAAAGGCAAAGAAGGAACAAAATAGTTTTATCTCAAATTTGGAACTTACAGAGAATTTAAAACATTTAATTTGGTCTAATTAAGATGTTGATACATTATATTACCTTCTCCCACCTATCACCTTTCCTCATGGGCTGTTTAAGTGCTAAACTCTTCCTTTTTTAGTTGATTTCTTGATTTTTAATTAGATATCCTACAATTTCTAGATGAACTGACATTACTAATAGGTAATATATATTCTTGGAAATTTTAATAGTAAATAGTAAATTTGGACACCTTGAAAATCATGCCACTTGCATTTATGACCCCTAAATGGCTATTAAATGACTCAAAATGACATAAACTAATTAGACCATGACCAAAGCTAAATTGATTTTAAATTACATCAAAGAGACTATAATACACACTATGAAAAAACATTAGACCCCTAAAACATCTAAAAATCAATTTTTTACCTATAGGGGTCACAATTTGACCTATAGGGTAAAATTTGATCAACACCATCTACACCCATGTATCCTAAAACCATTAACCCTAAGCTTATTCTTCTCAGTCCTACCTATTCTAGTCATTTCTTCTTTCCATCCTTATGTTTCTTTTCTTAAAACCCTTCTTGTTAGTCAGTTGTACTAGGTTAACTAGGTTGACCTAGTATAGTTTAGGGGTATTTTTCTCTTTCTTAGCTTGTTAGCCTTTCAACTGACCTAGCTCAGACATAGTGAATTGTCCCCAAAAACACACTTGGTGAACTAGGTCAAACCTATACAACAAAAATTTATAGGAGGATTTAGGGAAAGATCCACTTATATATGTGTGTGTGTGTGTGTGTGTGTGTGTGTGTGTGTGTGTGTGTGTGTGTGTGTGTGTGTGTGTGTCTATATATATATATATATATATATATATATATATATATATATATATATATATATATATAAGTTCATTTCCCACCATTTCAAAAGATAAGAATTAGTAGTGAATAAGTGTGAATGAACATCTGTGTATTGACCATTATACTTAAGGAATAAATCTTAGGGTTCCATACTTATTTTTAGCTATATATCTTATCTTGTGGATAATTATTTTATATGATTAGATAGGTTTTGTATCTTAGATATGATTAATCTTCATTATCCTTATACACCACAACAATCTCTTGCAAAGCACCTTAACCAAGAGAGAGATTGAGGCTCGGTGGGTTGATATTCAAAGGTAAGAATTCCTAACTTTATTTCTCCTTTGTAAGAGTAGATAGATAACGCATTTGTGTTATTCTCCCATGTATTAGGATTATGTATAAATTTACATGAGTATATGTCTTTTAATACATTTTTAGTTTAGTTTGTTTTATTATTTCTAACCCCCACTTTGTGTCATAAGCTTTAGTGTGCACTAGATTAGATTTACTTTCTTGTTATTAGAATAACTAAATGTTTTAAACCGTAGGACTCCATTAGGGTTGTTATTCAATTATGTTAGACTATAGGATTTGGAACCATTCTTAGCATGACATGTTGTGATAAGAGATCCCCTAATTGGGTGTAATAGATCCCCATATTGGTCATGTTCCCATTTAACAAGTGTATCCCCAATCAAAATTGTAGGTATTCTCTATCTTCTCCAATCCAATATTGATTTATAGACATGATATATTTCTGATTGTATACATTCTGGTGAACCTGATGTGAAATTAACCCTTTCAATATTTATTTCACTTATTTTCACTCTTTTAGTCATTATTTTTATCATACTAGATTGACTTTATTGACCCAATTTTATGACTTATGTGCATAGGTTTCTAAGAATAGGTAACTAGATTGACCTAGTCAACCTAGTATAAGTTTCCATCCTTTTAAATATCTAGTTCATCCTACTAGGTCAACCCAATCAACCTTGTACATTTTTATCACTCTATAGCAGGTTCCTACATAACTTGATTAATCCTATCAAGCCATTTTAGAGGTTTCTCAAGTATACTTCAAGGTTCTTCATCATCAATCTTCCTTCATTTCATCTTTGATATAGAAAGGTTATATAGTAAAAGTTCATCCCTATCAATCTTGTTCTATATTTTTTGCATATAGTGTCAACAATATACCTTGTTTTAAATTTGGAATTAACCTCATATCTGCTAGTAATTAGTTTACACTTTATTTTCTTATTGCTTGCATGCTTAGAATAGTTCACATAGTCTAATTAGGGGATTTTTAATTAATCACTTAGTTTCACTATTTTTATTTTATGCCCACATGACTAAATCACAAAAAACATAAACAAACACTTTCACATTTTATCTACCCAAGGCCAACCTACATGGATTTCATCACCAAGGAGGATGCCAAATTGATACTCTAATCAAGTATAAAACGTATTTAATGGTATATTCTAGCTAAGAACTTGACACCCTTATCATGATGGTGTGTGAAGTGAGGGGGTAGGCCCTAATACCAAGTCTATATCATTTCCACGACAAGACCTTTCATCCCAAACTACCTAAACCATCCTTAGATTTCTATCTAGTACCTTTCTTATAGCCAGCTTCCAATCACATTAAAAATCATAGCTTAATAATCTAATAAACATTCAAGTTGATAAATTATTTAGATCTTTAATTTTCAAGTTTATTTCTTACTCTTTTCTCAATTGTGTGTGCAAAAACATGCATTAGCCAGTGTTAGTGTAAGGTTTTGTTTTGTGTGCTTTAATTGGATTAGCTAGTGTTAATCTAATTGACTATTTATTTCCTTTTAGTAATTACTAATTTTCATTACTAGAAAAACTATCTTGTTTCATTTTCACAATCTATTTTAGGTCTTCTTGAATTCCCTATCTATTGTACTAGATCAACCCACTTGATCTAACCATTTTTTGGCCTTTTATACACTATATTGAATCGATCCAGTCAAATTTTTATATTTTTAGAGTCCCTATTTCTTTACTAGGCTGACCCAATAAACCCTATACTATTTCAATCACCTGTTTATCCTTTTCTTTCTCATATCTCTTCTTTTCCCTTCATTATGGACTTTTTGTTGGGTAATGACACTAAGTTACAATCAATAGACATGATAAACTTTACCAATCCTAATGGGGTATTCCATAGATAGAGTAAGGATCCTATTTTGGATGCTATTAATGTTCATATTTCCACTCACACAATGAACTACGGGACCCCTCTTAATAACTCTTCATAGAAAAATCCTCTTTTCTCATTAGCATACCAACTAGAGTTAGAGTATACTTCCAAAATTCTTTTCTTTCTTTGTAAATTTCCTCAACATCGAGGAAAAGATCATTCTACCATTTATAACCTCATTACTAATGGTCAAACTAAATATCCTCATTCTTCTACTCCTACATTTAATACTATATTTTGGGGTACCACTTTATTTAATTCTTAGTTTCTTCCTTCAATTTTTACTCTTTTTTTATGCCATGACATATTCTTCTCTAACCTCTTTCACCTCCATTCCTAGTATATCAACTAACATGGTAAGTTCTACAACTAGTGGGCCTCTCATAAAATCCACTATCCTTAATCCTTCCACTAGTTCATTGTTTGTTAACCAAGGCAATCATGCTTCTAGTGCTTCTTCTTCTCAACCATTCACTATTCCATCTTTTGCTACAAATTTTTTTTTACCACTAGTGACTCACATTATCGTAATTTATCTCAACCTCATATCAACACTAATAGTGGTACCCAAACCACTAATACCAACACAAATACCAATTCTAATGCTTTTAATGTTAATTAAACACACCAATTTTTATTTCAAACTCTTAATCAAATGAATAAATTTCAAGTGCATAACACAAATCAAATGATGAGGATGAAAAACCACCTTCTTAATATTTAATATCATCCAAAACCAATGGCTTGGGGCACACAACCAAAAATTTTCCCCTCCTCCTCTTCAAGATTATCAAGGCAATCTTATTCGTCAAACTCCTTTAGTCAATAAAACTATCAAGCATCTACAAAATGAACCTCTTAATACTCAAATTTTGAACATTGATATAGGAGGTATAACACCTAAAATTTATTATAATAGGTCAACTAATACTACACTTCACCTTAAGACATTTGGAAATCTTTACAAGGATTGGGTCAAATTAAACACATTTGTTACTACCAAGCTCTTAGCCAAAACTCTCATAAGAGATGCCTTGGATTGGTACAATCAACATAGAGCTCATTCCATTTCTAGTTTGGAGGACTTAATAAATGCTTTAGTTAAACAATTCCAAAGTAATGATCTTCCTAAAAACACTTTGGCTCATTTAATAAATTATAAATAACATAAAAATAAAATTGCCCAAGCTTTTGTTAGGAGTTGGAAGACTTTGTCAAACAAATGTGAACATAACATGGTGGATGAAAATCTTTTCCATATCTTTACAAATGATCTATTTCCTAAATTACAATATTAGGTCCACATTATTTCTCCATGTACTTTAGAGGAGGCTATTAACCAAGCTAAACATAAAGATTTCCTAGTATGTCAATTCGAGCCACCCCAACCTTTTGCAGGTCCTTGTTTCTTACTCAAAAACAAAAATCGCAATACCACTAATAACGGTGTTACCAATTCTTATGAAATCATTCATAACATTCAAGTTGGCATTCTTAGTCCTTTTTTAGAACCATCTCCTTCTTCTCAATAATATACCAATCCTCATTGTTCTTTACCAAATACCATTATTTTTCATAATCTTCTATCCTTAGCTAAATTGCTTAAACATCTACCCAAGCCTCTTCCAAAATAACTTGACCCTACTCGTCCTATGAAATCTTGTTATGATCCTAACAATTTTTATTAGTTTCACACTAGTTGGGGTCACTCTCATGAGACGTATAAATAATTTCATAATTTATATATGTATTTTATTCTTGGACCTAATTTTTATCATGATTTCGTTATTCATAAGCATCAACAAGACTATGAGATTAATTTCAAGGACTATAAATCACATGAAAAAACTCAAACCCTAAATCAAGCCAATTCTAATTTGGATATATATAAATATCCTTTACCTAATCATCAACCTATTCAAGACAACCAAGAAAAGTCCACCCCTTCCACCAATAATGTAGAAAGTCTTGTTGAACCAACTTCCAAAGAGAATGTCATTAGAATGACTAATATGCCAAGGGTGGTAGATTTCATTGATTCCCAACCTATTTATATTCCTTCATCTAAGGCATATCATGTTATCCAAGATTCTTCTCCAACTCATTCAATTCATTTGGGGCAAGATGGCTTAATTACTTTTAATGATCTAATTTATGATTCTCCCTTGGATAACACATCCCATTCTATTTCTACCACTCTTTCATCATCTTACAACACTAATGATAACCAAGATTCTACTAAAAATTATTCTCCAAATTCTCAAAATCAACATAAATGAACCACTTATTCATCTTCACATGATTTAAAACCTTGTTCTAAACATCCTCCTTCTTCTTATCAACAACAAATTTAGTGTACTTCAGCTCCTCCTTCTAAAGACCTCCTTAATCACTATGTACTTTTATCTAAAAACATTCTTATGGGATATGATGAGCGGGATCCCATTACATATATCACTAATATCCAATATTATATTCCATTTATTGAGTGTATGAGGACTTCCCCACATCATATAAACCATCTTATGCATCTCATATTCAAGATGAATGTCCCTCATCCTCCCCTAGTAGGATGGGAGGCAATTTTTTTTTGGTTCTGAAGATAGTATTTTACAACAATATGAAGAGATGTATATAAACATTGATAAAACTGTAGACACTTATCTTTATTTAAAATATCTCATAGATTCTATGATTTTCAATGATATTCTGCTTTGTGTAGATAATCATCCCTTATTTATTATCATCTAAATAGGTGATATCCAAGTTAATCATGCATTGATTTATGATGGTTTTGGCATGTGTGTTGCTTATATTTATTTCATTAAGACTCTTGGGTATTTTGAATGCAATATCAAGTCTACATGCAACACATGCTAAGGATATGATAGAAGTAAAATACATCTTCTAGGTTACATGTGGATTCCCATTACTATCTCACCTATCACTATACATATGAAGGTGATGATATTTAACTTCCATATTTATAATAACATCTTACTTGGTAGGTCATGGACTCACCACATGAGATATATCACTTCTTATACCTACCAATGCATTAAATTCCCTCATAATGAAGCCATTTATAGGATTCAGGGTGACACTATCCCATGGAATTTTGAATAATTCCAAGATCATGGTGCATTCAAGATTCTTACTCTTAAGCCTTTGCCTATAATTCCATTTCATGATTCTTAGCATATAAAATTTCATATTAACTCAACCTAAGGTTACAGTGGGCATCCAGAGCTCATTAGTAACTTTCCTCCTAACCTCTTAGACTTTGATGATGATGATCTTGATGAGATAAACTTATTGATTAAAAAATTTGATCTCTCACCTCATCTCATATCATAGCTTCTTTATTCATTGTAACCTCATTATCTTAAACCTACTTACAATGACATTCCCATAGTCTTGACCAAGACTAGGCATTTTATTCACCATGCTTCATGGGATGACAAGGTTATCCCTACATGTGTCATTGATATTAACACCCTGTATTATGATGATGTATATTCCTTAAATGATCCATTATTAGGTTGTCTTGTCCAAGATTTTGATGTCAATATTATCTATTACCATTCTTATTTACTTGAGTCTTTTCATGTATCACATCATTTTCTTTCACTTATAGTTCCTGATTTTTTGCATTATCCTCTTTATTACAAGGTAGAGATGACACTAATACCACTAGGTTTTTAAGATCCACATAGGAAAATGCTCATTAATCATGATATAACTGGGCCTTACTATTTTTCTAGGTACCTTGACCCTCATGGTTAGTTTACTCCTGAAGTTAGTGAAACTCTACTTAAACCTTTTGTATATCTCATTTCTCCCTCAATAGAGCCTGATATAGTTGAGCCTCTTCTTACTCCTACTATATTTGATCCTATTCCCACTCCTACTGTTACTAATCCTACCCTTGCTTCTGATGCTATATTTCCTTTTGTTAAGCCTAGTTATATTCCTTCCTCATCATCATCCTCCCTTGGTGATGGTTTACTTTCCTTGCCTAGTATGGCTCCTCTACCTACCAAATGCATTGATGAGTTTTTGCCAGCTTCTACCACTCCTATTACACCTACTTATATGAGTGCTTCTACTAAAACCACTCAAAAATGTATTTGTTTCTTCTATGAGATAGATAATCATTATTTCACCCATTATCATAAGTTACAATAATATATTGATACATTACATCCTTCTTCTCCATCATCAGATAAAGCCATACATCCCTAGAAGTTACTTCCCAAATATCTACCCAAGTATGGTGAGGTATATTGTTTATGGCATCTATGTGGCACCCATAACACTGATCATTATCTCATTCTAAAATAACATATCGAAGATCACCTTATAGCCATTCTTGGACCTTCTACCACTCCTCCCATACGTCATTCCCATAAGAAGGATCATCCTTCTTCTCTAATGGCTCCACCTCTAGTGGTTCCATCACTTCATATGGTCCTTTCACCATATTTTATGCCTCCACCTATGAATCCTTCACTCATGGACCTTCCCTCACCTATGGATTCCTCTCCACTGGTGATTCCTGCATCTCTAATAGATCCCACTCCCACACATTCTCCTAACCATCCTTTGCCTAAATTTCATCCTTAGCATGATCCATTAAGTATTCATACTTTTCTAGTTAAGGAGATCATAAAATAAGTATTTGCCTAGTATTCATTGAAGATTGATGAAACTTTAGTAATAGTTCATATCCAACTTCATAGAGACTTATCCGATGCATTGGATAATGTGTGTGGATAGATTTACCAATATTTAGTAGAACATGCATGGTGTTTTCACATTTACATTTGATTGGATGTGTTATCCAATTTTATTTATATATGTTATATCATTTGACACTATATCAAATTTATACTCATCTTATATCATGATTTCTTGCTTGTTGTATTGTATCTTGCTTATCTTATCATTTTATATATCACATATGTTTCTCTTTATTTATCATTACTTTCTCTCTCTTGCTATATTTTTTCTCAAAATTATCTTTCTTTTATCTTTATGATTGATTTTCTTTCTTATCCCACTTTTTCATAGATAATTTGTCACGGTCACTTAGTTATACAAACTTTGTTCCCTTTCGTTATTATCTCCCTTTACCATGTGATCAATTATCACATAATCTATCTCATTACTTCCTCCATTTACCGATCCAATTTGGATCTCCATTTTTTCTCTTCCTTTTTCTAAAAACTAAGCATATACATGGTTAAGACTTGATATCACATACTAGTTCATTGTCAAACTTAAGTGTCCTAGTCAGTATTTGTCTTTGGTTACTTAGCTTCCTTTAGCCTTAGCCTATAACTCACTCATGTGTATCACTATCTCTCTCATGATTGGTACTTAAAAATATATATGGAGGAGTAATATTAAGAAGGCCTTTAAAATAAAGTTAAAAACCAAATAATTTAAATAAAAGGTAATGACATCAAAAGGCAAAAATATTCTTAAAAGTCTAATCACACTAAAAGATTGTGATTCAAATCACATCTCCTTCTTCTAGTTGAAGCTTAAACTCAATAGTTGGCCTCATGATAGAGACAAAGTCCTTTGGGGTGCAATATCCTAGTAGGCTAGAAGAGGAGAATAAAAAAATATTTTATTGCTACCTACTTTCTCATGTAAGTACCTAATATTTGTAGTAAACCGATGACTTTGTAAGGAATCTTGAAGAATGGGGAGCATGTCATGGGAAGGTAGGTCAATTTTATTTTTCTTGTACTAATATACCTTCATGAGTTGATCTTAGTATCACACTTATTTTCCTACAACTATTTTTTTCTATAAATAACATGTTTCTTTTCTACATAGATGACCATTAGTCACTTAGTGTTTTCTCATGTTCTTAGTGTGCCTCTTACCTCCTAAGTTCTTCTCATAAGATGCATAAGTATTGCTTTTTATAATCCATTTTTCACTCCTTATATCCCTTATATTTCCTCTTGATAAATATTATTTTGTCTACTGATCACTCCCCTTGAGATTTCATTTGTCAGTTGTTTTGTAAGACCACAGATAAGACCCAACATCCCTCACAAATTCCCATATTTTTCTTCCTATTACCCACATTCTTGATTACCTAATTTTACCTATTTATTACACCCTAGTGGTGTTATATTTATCAAGTTTTAGTGTAAGACTATGGATAGGACCTGGCCTTCCTCTCAAAATTTTCCAATACCCATGTCACCATCCAAATTATATGTGTCAAATTTGAGATAAGATTCAATCGTTTATGAAGTTACACATCCTTTTACATGCTTCCCATCTTGATTTAGTACGTTTTATGCTTAATTCATTTTTATTTCACCTTTTTATCTTCTTATTTTGGAGTGAATGTAAGATTACAACCATTTCTTGAATTTTTCATACTTCTCAGCTTCAATTAGTATGACCAATTTAAGACAAATTTTTGCCAATTTCATTTTATTTATTTCATACTTCCAAACTTGAACTAGAATGACCAATTTACAATAATTTTTTGCAATTCTTTTTTTTTCATACTTCCCAGCATGATTTAGTATGATTTATTAACTTAATTTAATTTGTTTTTATTACCATTTTGTGCTCTTTTACATACCTTCCATTTCATTACTTTGTTTTTCATACTTCCCAACACAATATTAGTATAATTTTACTTGTTTTAATTTGGTGAAAAAATCTTTCACATTGGTTTAAAAAAATTTCTTTTTACCATCCATTTTTCCATTTCTTGGCACTTTAAACTTAGTCATTTCTTTTTATTACACATTTCTTAGCTTGAAATAGTGTGTAGTACATTTTCTTGATTAATTATATTTTTCAAGTTCTTTTTTCCTTTTTATTATTAACCATGCATGTGTTTTTCATAATGCTAAGAAAGAAACCACATCTCATATATTTCCTATAGCATATACAACAAAGTTAAATACATGTGCTAGAAAGAAATATATCCAAAGCATCCACAGCCTCAAACATAATAGATAGCCCCAACTATAATAATGATAACATACACATATAAAAACAATATGCCAAAATGAATCATATATATCTCATGAATTTGATACAACATATATAACCATATATAATGCTCTATCTCTATATTTGGGCTCCATCATGTCTATCTCATGGCCTAGCCACACTACCTACTAAGGCCTTAGTCTACCTCCTTTGAATGGTACACTATAAGGAGGCCATACAAGATCTTAATCCCTATACCTATCACTTTTGAGTCTGCTATCTAGTTATAAATATCTATCATATACACTATTGTAAATAGATGCATAGCTTTCTCATTTTCTAGGGCCTACCATGCCCACATCTCCCTTACACCCATAACTAATAGTGTATACATCCTTTCTCTCTACACCCATATATACCTTACTACCTCTCCAACTAATTTAAACTAGCTCACCTAAGTTGGGGTAAATGGTACACTCATATCCTCGAGTATCATGGTGTTGTACAGTTGTAGAGTCTAATCCAAGACTTCTTGGAGTGATAACCTCACCAAGGACCCCTATTTCTCCTTTACATCATTAGTTGCATATATAAAATCACACCAAATTGATATTAGATCACTATTATATCTCAAAATATCCATCAACCTCTACTTCCAAATAAAAACTTAAAGCAATAATTTAACCATATTTTTTTAACCTATCTATGTCTTGGCTACTATGGTCTCACCATCTATGTGACTGCCTAGCACAGTCTCCCCATTTATGCGTCTTCATAGTACATCCTCTTTAGTTTGCCTCAACAACTCAAACCTAGCTATCATTGTTCATGTCCATCTTAACCTATGTCTGAGTGGAATCTTTATCATCTCCTTTGGCTCACCTATGGGGTCATCTAGGATGGAAATAGTCTCCACTCTCTCCTCCTCCTACCTCTTTTGATGTCATGTCCTCATTGGTTATTGCTCATCTCATTAAAAACTATGTAGTGGTACATATAGTATCTCTACCTCCACATCCCTATCTTCCTACTCATCTCTTCATCATGCCTAACTAGTCCATGGTCACTCTCAACATAGCCTTAGCATCAACCTCAGTATCTATGGCCCTAAACCTCTCCTCCCCCATGACTCCCTCACATGTTGAGCCCACTACTTAGGCATCCATATCAATATTGTTAGATGATGTAGGCCCATTCTCCCTAGCACCCATGCCATTAGATGTGGTTCTCTACACCATAAATATCATCTACCAACCTTTATACTCTTTGTCACTAGTGCTAATGTGTCCCAACTCACTTATGTAGTTGTTATATACTTATATGGATACCACACACAATATATATATATATATATATATATATATATATATATATATGTACATATATATATATATATACATATATACATGTATACATATATACGTATATACATATATATGTATATACATACATATATATATATATACGTATATATATATATACACACACATACATACATACATATCTATATATATATATATATATATGTATATGTATATGTGTATATATGTGTGTGTGTGTGTCTATATATATATATATATATATATATCTATGTGTGTGTCTCACTAACTATAACATTGGCACATGGGCCATGGTCTATGCTACCTAGTCCTTTCTCCATTTATGTACTTGAGGTAACCTATGATCGACCAAATGGGGCAACCCAACTAGTTAGTAAAATTGAAACCTCTCAAATATACAAGTTATTAGCAATATGTTTGGTCCCATAGTCCTCTACCTTTTAACTAGCATCTCATACATATTATGTACCAATTAGACCTAGATGATAGAGAATAGCTCATATATAAGTCACTCCTCCAAGAACATCCTTATCAAGGCTACTATGAATAGTGTTACCTTTCCATCTAATTTGTGACATAGCACTCACTATATCATAAGGCCTTTCATAACCTTTTGGATGTCTGGTATCTATGGTGTATAGACATAAAACATGCTAATTTTCCTACCTAGTAATATCATTTCTTATCATGTAGCCCATATGGATAAGGATCTCCTCTCTTCTAAGTTGTCTAGTATCCCTATGGTCACCTGTTATCTTACTATAGGTAGCCCTAGGATGGAATTATAATACTCTAGCATGATATCCACCTCAATTATATCCCCATAGACTTCCTATATGAAGGTTTTAGTCAATCACTCCTAGCAACTAAGGAAAATGACTAAAAAATCAACACTAAGGGGGATTTGGCACATATCAGCTATCTCACCTAGACTTATAGATCCTAGTATATCCCTATCTCCATCTGACAACCTATCTAAAAAATTTGGTAACCATACCACATCCACAAGTCTCCAAAATCTCCATCATCCTTGCACCTAAAAAAAACCAAAGGATGTATCAGATCCTTCATGTCATTTATAGTCATAATACATTTTATATACTTTTTTAACCCAAAAACAAGCCAAAAAGTCCTTCATTTTATTCATTTTAGCCTAATTTTAGCCTTCTCAATCCTTCTTGACCTTAATTTGTCATTTTAGGCCATTATAACCCTCGTTTGGCCTTTTGCACACTTTTTCACATCATTCCAACTCTTTGGTCAAACTAGTTTGATCAAAATTTTCATATCTTTTCACTTGGTTGACTCAAAAATCTAAGTCAAACCCCTTTTCTTCCCTTCCCTAGTGCTGAGTTTCTATTTTGGACCTTTCAAACCACCAAGAAACTATGAAATAGGCCATCAAATTACAAAATATAAAGGGTCAACCCATACCACTAGGTTGACACTGTGGGTTCTACTCATTCCTAGCCTACTAGGTAGACTAGGTCAACCCAGTTATTTATATTTGTTGATCCCTTGCATTTTTATGAAAAGAGTGTTATTTTCTTGCTTTCTTCTTGAACCCTTTAAACCCATTTTCCATCTTCCTATTTCCTACCACTATAATATTTTTTTTTCCATTTTGACATTTATTAATTCTTAAAATTTAAAATTATTGAAAAACACTTAATTCAATATAAATTTCAAAAACTGGTTTGAGATTCTTAGTTGTATACTTATAGTGCAAATGTTGTCACCTCTAAATCCTCTCCTTATCTATCTTATCATCTCCTCACCATCCTAGCTTGTTTTATTTCTAGAGCTCTTTTTGTTAGGGTATGGAGCTAAAGGCTTCAACTATTGTAGACATGAAGCAGGGAGGTTGCTAAAGATCTAGAAGTACCAGCATCAGCAACATGACCGACATTAGTCATTACCAATACAAAAGGCAACTAGCATTGGTAGGGAGTCAGCTGACATCGACAGCACCAGATAGACAGGGACTGACATCGGTCACCTGTGGCATTCTAGAACTGTTGTTGATGAACAATCAGTTAAGTGAAGTGAGTGTTTTCATGTTAAATGACTAATTATAGTCACGAGCTACATGTCTAATTATTGTAGTTAGAGTTATATTTTTGTATGCATGGGATTCTATTTAAAGACCCATGAGGCATGTATTGTAAATCAAGCAAGCAAGTAAACCATTGAAGTAAGGTCAAGGAGATCTACAGGTGTAAGGTTAAGGAGATCAGCTGAAGCATTCAAGGAGGGACAACAACTCAAGTTGTTGAGTTGGTTGTGTTGAGCAAGAGAGAGAGGGAAGAAGGTCTTGAGGTGTGGCAAGCCTTTGAGGTGGAGGAAGAAGTGGCATCTTCCTTATTATATTTTCTTCTAGTAGTATTTAATACAAGAGTGTGTATTGTCTCTCAAATTCTTTGTTGTCTCAAGTTTCTAGTTAATCATTCTAGTATAATTCCATGTTTAATTGCCTATAAGAAAGTAATCAATTGTGCTTTCGTTGGATAAGGGGTTCCTAACAGTTGGTATCAGAGCTACGGTTTGTAGGGAGCAGGTTATTATTTGTTGATTACAGGTCATTCACAGGTTTCTAATTGAGTGGGATTTTAGCGATGGCAAAAGAAAGTAAGCCGTGAATGGAGAAGTTTAACGGCAAGAATTATCAACATTAGAGGATGCAGATAGAGGATTATCTGTATCATAAGGATTTGTACTTACCATTGGGTGGGGTTGCATGTAAGCCCACATATATGAAGGATGAAGAATGGAGTGTTCTTTATCAGAAGGCTCTCGGTTCCATAAGGTTAAGCCTTGCATCGTCTGTGATTTCCAACTTGTCACAGTGCAAGACAATGAAAGAGTTGATAAAATCCTTGGTGAATTTATATGAAAAGCCCTCAGCTTCTAATAAGTTATTTCTTATGAAGTATTTATTTACTTTGCAAATGCAGGAAGGTGGATCGGTACATACTCATCTTAGTGATTTCCATGGTTTGGTAAACCAGTTAGCTTCAGTCAATATTGTTTTTGATGAAGTAAAGGCTCTTTTAATTTTAAGCTCCTTACCTGAAAGTTGGGATAGTTTGGTTATGGCAGTAAGTAATTCTGCATCTGCTTCTAAAATCTTAAAAGTTGATGATGTTGTGAGTGTGATCTTGAATGAAGAAATATGTAGGAGAAGCACAGGTGAATCATCAGGGAATGCTCTAAGTGCAAAAATTAGGGGAAGGCAAAGAGAGAAGGTAGAGCAAGGGAAATCAAGGTCGAAGGTGGGAAGGAGATCCAAATCCAGAGGTGTTACCTACTAGTTTTGTGGAAAGAAAGGACACACAAAGGAGTGTTGGTTGAGGGATAAAGAGAATCAACATGTAGGTAATGAAGAAGCAAAGAATGCAAATATTATGGTACAGGACACTCTCATACTTTCTTTGGATAGTCAGGTAGGATCTTGGATTTTAGATTCTGGTTCTTCTTTTCATGCATCCCCAAACAGAGATTTGTTTCATGAGTACGAAAAAGGAGACTTTGGAGTGCTTTATTTAGGGGATGGTTGCCTTGTCAAATAGTTGGCAAAGGGAAAGTGCAGCTGAGATTGCAGATGGACAACACATGGGTGTTGAAGGAGGTCATGCATGTCCCAATTCTGAAGTAGAGTTTAGTTTCTATAGGAAGGTTGGGTGATGAGAGATGCACAATAACCCTCACAGCAGATTCTTGGAAGGTTACCAAGGGAGAACTTGTTTTAACTAGAGGTAAGAAAGTAGGTACTCTTTATCTATCTACTTGTATTACTGATTCTACTTTTGGTTTATCTACTTCAGTTGTAGATTTAAAGATGTGGCTTAATAGGCTTGGTCACATGAATAAGAAGGGAATGGACGTTCTTTATTCAAAAGGTATGTGTTTAGATTTGAAAAGCATAGATAGAGTTCATTGTAGGAAAAGGAAATTTGATGCTTTTGACAGGAATAAAGAAGCCTTGGTGTTTATGGAGGAGATGAAGGATAGAGATCAATCATAGGGGCTAAATAATTCTGAGCAAGGTAGTATGGATAGAGGTTTGATCCAAGATGAGCTCACAGATGAAGATTTCATCACTTATAGGAACACACAGACACCGATGTCAGTCACTTGGGATTGACGTCGATCAGGCAGATACTGACATCAGTCATGTGCAGACCAACAAGGTCAGTAGAGTCGGGCAGAGAAGTCTGACATCAGTCAGGTAGTGATCGAGTCAGTTAGGGAAATGCCATCGACAGTCAAGGTCAGTGTAGGGAATCGACATTGGTTGGGAGTAGACTAGGAGATGGCCGAGATCGGTCACTGGAATGGATGTTGGGTGGACAGCTAGTTGTCAAGGAGTCTCAAACACCCATATGGAGGTCAGAAAGGGTAAGTGAACCTTATATTCATTGTTCACCTTCTTTATATTGCTTATTGATGGTCAAGAACTAGGAAGATGGAAGAATCAATGCAGGGAAAATCTAGAAACAGTGGGAGCTTGGCATGGATGAGGAGTGTTAGTCCTTAGAGAAGAACCAAATAGGTATTTGTTGGTGGAGTTGTCAGCTGGAAGGAAGCACTAGATGAGGGATGGATTCCCATATTAGAGAAGAGAGTGGATGGACACGTGAGATAGAAGGCTATGGTATATTGTCTTGATTAGGCTGCAGGAGAATGGAGGTTAGACCATTGTATTTTATCTTTACCAGGTTAGATAATATTTGCTACATTATCTTGTTATTATATTGTGTTGCTTGTTGTAGGGTTACATATACAGGGAGTTTTCTGAGCTAAGGGTAGAGTTGGTTCAGAAGTGCGTCATGAAGAATTTGGGAGCAGCAAAATTCTTTTGGCATAAGTGACAGGGATAGCATCATAGGTCTTGTGCTGGTTGGTTTTCAAGAGTGATGTTGAAGAGGGATACAGAGCCAAGGGAACAAAGTAGATGGTGTACAGGTATAGGTATAGTTGTAGCTGTTTATCTCCAAGTGGGAGATTATTAGGGTGTGGAACAAAAGGCTTCAACTGTTGTAGACATGAAGAAGGGAGGTTACTGAAGATCTAGAAGTACTGGCATCGACAGCATGATCGACGTCGGTCATTACTAGTGCAGAAGGCAACCAGTGTCGGTAGGGAGTCGACCGACATTGGCAGCACTAGATAGACATTGATCGACATCAGTCGCCTGTGGCATTCCAAAACTGCTATTGATGAATAGTTAGTTAAGTTAAGTGAGTGTTTGCATGTTAAATGACTAATTATAGTCACGAGCTGCATGTCTAATTATTGTAGTTAGAGTTCTATTTTTGTATGCATGAGATTCTATTTAAAGACCCATGAGGCATGCATTATAAATCAAGCAAGAAATTAAAGCATTGAAGTATTGAAGCAAGGTCAAGGAGATCTACAGGTGTAAGGTCAAGGAGATCAGCTGAAGCATTCAAGGAGGGATAGCAACTCAGGTTGTTGAGTTGGTTGTGTTGAGCAAGAGAGAGAGGGAAGAAGGTCTTGAGGTGTGGCAAGCCTTTGAGGTGGAGGAAGAAGTGGCATCTTCCTTATTGTATTTTATTTTAGTATTATTTAATACAAGAGTGTGTATTGTCTCTCAAATTCTTTGTTGTCTCAAGTTTCTAGTTACTTAATCATTTTGTTAGAATTCTATGTTTAATTGCTTATAATAAAGTAATCAATTATGCTTCTTTTGGATAAGGGGTTCCTAACAGTCAACCCATACCACTAGGTTGACACTATGGGTTCTACTCATTCCTGGCCTACTAGGTAGACTAGGTCAACCCAGTTATTTGTATTTGTTGATCCCTTGCATTTTTATGAAAAAAGTGTTATTTTCTTGCTTTCTTCTTGAACCCTTTAAACCCATTTTCCATCTTCCTATTTTCTACCACTATAATATTTTTTTTCCATTTTGACATTTATTAATTCTTAAAATTTAATATTATTGAAAAACACTTAATTTAATATAAATTTCAAAAACTGGTTTGAGATTCTTAGTTATATACCTATAGTGCACTTGTTGTCACCTCTAAATCCTCTCCCTATCTATCCTATCATCTCCTCACCATCTTAGCTTGTTTTATTTCTAGAGCTCTTTTCCCTCTCTCTCACAAATAAAAATAACAAATGAATTATTTTTTGCCTTATTTTAAAATCACTTTTAGTAATTCTAAATATTTCAATTATTGTCCTACAAATTCCTTGTTTTCTTATATCTTTGTTTTTACTCATATGTTTTTAAACATAAAATATATTATATTCATGATGTGGTAGAGATTATTTTTCAATATCATATGCCTATATTCCAAAAAAATTGATTTTTGTCTATTTTTCACTAACTTCTATAGGTTCATCTAGTGTTCTCTATATTAGACACCTTCACATCTCTTACAGTCTATTTATTTATCTACGACACTAAGGTAGATTAAAGGTATGTGATTTTAAATTTAATTCTATTATTTATTTTATTTTCTTCTTACTTCACTTTACTTAGCATCAACATTGTGTCTTATCATGTTTTATCCTGAAGCACTATCCTATATTACACTTACATGACATGTGATGAGCTTCAAGTACGGAATATGTATACACATAATATTTTCAAACCTTTATTTATTATTTACACTTTGTATCTTGTAATAACTTGTCAATTCTTAATCTCTCTAAGTGTATATCTTAAGTTATACAGTAGGAAAGGGGTGGGTCAACCATCAGTGCTTCATAATATTATTGTCCCTTTTGTCACTTACCATTTACACACTTGTCTCATAAAACCATTAACCCTAAGCTTATTATTATTATTCCTACCTATTCCTATCTTTTCCTCTTTACATCACTCTTTTTCTTATCTTAAACCCCTTTTGGTTATTCAGTATTAGGTCGATTGGGTCAACCCAGTATAGTTTAGGGTTGTTTTTCACTTTTTTATCTTGTTAGCCTTTTGGTTGACCTAACTCATACCTAGTGAATTGTCCCCAAAAATGCTTCGGCTTGACTAGGTCAACCCTATATACCTAATGTTTTTGGGAGGATTTAGGGCAAGATCTACCTATACATACAAGTTTATTTCCCACCATTTCATAAGAGAAGGATTAATAGTGAATAAGTACAAATGAACATCTACTTATTAACCATTCTACTTAAGGAAAAAAGCTTAAGGTTTCATACTTTCTTTGGAGATAAGGATCATATCTTGTTAAGAAGTATTTTAGATGATTAGATAGGTTGTATAGCCTAGAGATGATTTATATTAATTATCCTTATAGACCACAATAATCACTTATGAATCACCTTATCCAAGGGAGAGATTGAGGCTCGGTGAGTCATCTTTAAAGGTAAGTATTCCTAACTTTACTTTTCCTTTGCAAGAGTAGATAGATAATACATTTGTATTCTTCTCTCATATATTAGGATTTTGTATACATTGACATGAGTATATGTCTTCTAATACATGTTTATTTTATCTTGTTTTATTTTTCTAACCCCCACTTTACTCCACAAGCTTTGGTGTACACTAGATTAGATTTACTTTCTTGTTATTAAAATAAGTGAATGTTTTAAAACTTAGGAATCCATTAGGGTTGTATGATTGTATTATAATATAGGCTTTAAAACCCTTCCTAGTATGATATGTTATGAAAAGAGATCCCTTAATCAGTTCTATAAGATCCCCATATTGACCATGCTCCTAATTAACAAGTGTATCCCCAATTCGAAGTGTAGGTATGCTCTATCTTCTCTGAGCTAGGATTGATTTATAGATATGATGCATTTCTAATTGCATATAAAAAGTACCAAACTAACTAAAATCTTGATTGCTAACTAAATGCTTTTGAGATTTTAAAGATAAAGTTGTGTTTCTTAAGATAACATTTAAACTCAAAAGAATTTGTTTCCAAAAAAGTATTTTATATATTGAGGTAAATCATAAGGAAATAACAAAACATTTTACTATAAAAAATAAGCAATTACATAAAATGGGTGAAAACTAGGTAGAAAGGTCATGAACAAATTTTGGGCTTTCCATTATCACTCACTCATCTGTGCTCTCATCTATAGCCTAATGTTTTAAGGCACTAACCATGGAGGATCTTTCCATTCCCATAACACGATGAGTCTATTTCTAAGGGTGTGTGAAAAGCTACTTCTTAACACTAACTACTATTTGATGAATGAAATTCAAATTAAAAAAAGGTGATCCTAGGATTAAGGTATACATGATCTTATCTAGGGGGAATAAAACTATATAATAAACTGATAGAGTGAATGCACACTATTGGGTCTTTTCCTTAAGTACCCAACATAACTATAGTAGTCTCAGTGTGTTAAAATTTGACAATATCAAATCTTGAGTTAGTTGTTGAAACCCTAGGTATTGGATCATGAAATCCTCTCACATCATAGTGTTTTTAAGATACACAACCACTTAGGTAATTAAAATAGATATGTTTCAATTTATATACCTCATTAGTAATTGAAGTTTGGTCTATCACATGGTGATGAAATCTAAGGTCAATAGAGCCCCTAATAAAATAAAAATAAAGAGTTTATACTTGTTTTTTATTTCTAGGTATCATCACCAATGTGACACTAAGGAAAGTGATGAGGTTAGGATATGCCCAATAAATGTATAATAAATGACCTCATCTTACTCTCTCTTTCTATTAAGTTTGATTGCATGTTGTAACTTTTACTTTTATTTGAGTTGAGTTAGGATGTGATTATCCATCTTTTATTGATTGTGATTATAATGTTTTAAAAGACCTGTAATTCCTAACAAGTGTGTTAGAAAATTCTAGTTTTGCAATAAAACAAGTCATCATCAGGCTAAAGAACAAATATGAAGTGGATTGCATGTTTTTGGAAGCATTGGACTCAATTTAGATTAGTTATATAACCTATACAATCTATTTTGGAATCATCATAATTAGTTCCAAAACTTGCAAAATCTATTTTAGAGACATCACAGTTAGTTTCATAACTCCACCATACTATTTCAAGTCGTCGCATTTTTGGACTTAGCTCTAGAACTCTATATTTAGCTTTGGTACTCTTACAGATAAGATCCATAAATTTTGTGGCTAGATATGGAACTAATGAGGGTTTATTCCAAAATATCGACAATATGTTGGATCAATGATCCCATTAAACTAGGAATAGATTCCTAATTTTTTGAACTTGTAAAATCAAGACATTTATCACACAGCTGGACATCCAACCACATCTTGATTCAACATCTAATCTGGGCACAATTCAGTTCCATTGTATCTATGAAATAGTTATAGCCATCAAAGCATCTATATATACAAACCTGGGAATTTAGTAACAGAGATAGATATAAAATATATAAGATAGAGAAAAATCATTGAAGAATAGAGAGATAAAGGATAGATTAGTACAGTTGTAATATAGAACATTTTATCAATGAAATAGCCATTTCTAATTTGAAAGTAAATTAAATTGTTCAAATCCTGTTCTAGGCAAAGAAAGGGCCCACTCCTCCAAAGAAATAGGATCTTCATTTTTGTTGGTATTTATATTTCTATTCACAAAAGTAAATAGGTAACTCTGTTAAATTTATAAATGCTTCCAACTCTTTAAAGTTAATATCTATTGTAAATTTGTTCCTCTAGGCATTTTAGAATAAATTTTCATTTTTGTAATGTGTGTTTATTTCCATTAATCTATTTCATTTCCACTACGTGTGTTTGTTTCTAGTAATCTATTTCATTTCTACAATGTGTGTTTGTTTCTAGTAATCAATTTCATTTTTGCAACATATGTTTATTTCCAGTAATCTATTTCATTTCTGCAACGTGTGTTTATTTCTAGTAGATTTGTATAGTTTGATTCCAATAAGGTTTTAACCAAGAAATCTTTAAGACATTAAAAACTCCCCAAAACTAAAAATATATACAAATACCTCCATTCAATTACTAAATCACTATTATTCCTCTTATTGCATATAGCTTTAGACATAGCCCTGGTTAAATATGACATCAATATAAAGTTGATTAAATGAAGGGGATGATGACACCCATCATATTTGGTGCCATTTCCAGGGAACACTAGTTGGAATTTTCCAATTAGGTGTCAACAAGAGCAACAATAATTTATTTAGTAATTAAATAAATTTTCCCTAATTTATGAGCAGAACAAAAGATTCCAAGGGTAGATTTCTCGCCAAAATATTTGAACAAGAATTTCCATCATCCTCTAGTTTAAGAAAGGACAATGAGCAAGAATTGGAGGCACCATTATCTCCTACAAGACAAGAAGAAAAATTATCATCTTTGGATTTTTTGGATTAGTCACCAGAACCAAGTAAAATCTTAGGGAAGAGGATTATTTCTCAATATCCATTGAGGGAATGTTTTGATTCTCAATTGAGAGTCAACCCCCTACTCCTGACTTTTCACCATCCCCAAAATAGACCACATACCACATTGATTGGGAGAAGGGATTAGAGAATACTAGAGAGATGGAACAAGAATCTAGAAGAGAACCTGAGAGAACCTTTACCTATCCCATTCATATCAAGGATGATGAAACCACTATGAAAAACATTTTACCTGCACACTTGCCCACATTTAGAGGAATGTCATATGAGGATCCTAACCAATTTTTGTTTGAGTTTAAAGTACTATGTTAGGCTTATTATTACAAGATAGATAATCAAAAATTGAAGTTGTTTTCATCTACCCTAAAGGATGTAGTAATGAGGTGGTTTATGGGATTAACATCTAATTTTATTACCAAATGGGAACAAATGGAAATTGTCTTCCTAGACAAATATCAAGATTATTGTAGTGAAAGAAATTGGAAGGAAGAATTTTTCAAAATCAAACAAGAAGAAGACAAAAATATGGAAGATTATTTGGATAGATTCCTCTTTGTGAGTAAAAGATGTGGATTTGTACTTCAAGAAGATTTAAATAAAACCATTTTTCTTAAAGGTCTGGATGATGAATCTATGGAAACCCTTGATTTAATTGGTGAATGAAACATTTCTCAATTAAGAATGGATGAAATCATAGAAATTTGTAAAAACTATTCAAGAACAAGGGGTGGACCTAGAAAAGGGAAAATAGTTAAAAATTCAAATCCAAATATGAACAAATTGATGGATGAATTGGAAAAAATTAAAATAGACATGTTAGTTTAATTAACCTCCACCATGGATGGATTTCAAACTAAAGCAAATGCCCAACTTGAACCACTAGCCATATATTGTCCTAGATGCAAGAAGAAGCATGTAATAAGGGAATGTCCTTTGGATAAAATGAAAGTATGTCTTGTCTATGAATTTAAAGAACATGATAATCACTCTTGTTCTCTTCTTCCACTCATAAAAAATTATCTCAAACAAACAAATACATCATCCACTACAGAAGAATTAAACTTTGTTTAGAGATAACCTAACCAAGGACAGTTTATGCCAAGACCAGCCCCTAATCCCTGGATGATACCATGGGTAGCTCAAATAGTACCACAATGTTGGGGACAACCACCTTGGGTCCCTCAACCCACATGGCATCCTTAGGATTGGGCAAGCCAATCTTGGTATACTCAAGGACATCAGCAACCTTGGGCTAGTCAAGGAAATCCTTATTCTTGGCCACAACCTAGATGGAGCCCTAGCAATTATGTGCAAGGAAAAACATATTCAAATCAAAACCAACAAGCCAGAATGGGACCTCCAACACAAAATCCCCAAATTTAAAACATATTCCAAACCCAAATTCCAGCACAACCACTAGCAAACCCAAGAAACAAACAAACAACTCCTATATATAAAATAGAACCAAAAAAATTAGTTGATTTAAATACAATGGATTATAAAAACATTCAAACTAGATTTGGAAAAATAGTTAGAAGTCCACCTATTATAATCACTGAGATGATAGAAGAATATAAAACTCTTAGCATAGTTACACCTAAGGAAGATGACAAAGAAAAAGATAAAGAACCAGAAAGTAAATTTTAATGAGATTCCATTTCTAAAAAGGCATAAAGAAACCATAAAACTTAAGGAATTTGAATTGGTGTAGGAACTAAGAAGATTGAATATTGAAATAACATTGTTACAAGCAATTAAATATAGTCTAGATTTGAACAAGTTAATCAAATTATTATGTTTTAAAAAACCTAGATAAAATAAGTAGTACCCCAGGACTATTCAGGTAGATTGGAAACTTACTGATTTATTAATAAGAAAACTATTACTACCTAAATATGGAGATCTTAGAAGCCGTATTATTTTTGTTTCTATAGGGAATAAGGATATTCATAAAATTTTGATTACTTTGGTGTAGATATCCATGTAATGATAGTGGACACTTCGAAAACATTACCATTAATAGGCATACAACCTACTAATATCATATTGCAGATGGCAGATCAGTCTGTACCAAAACTAGGAGTTATTGAAGATGTGGCAGTAATGGTGGAATCATGGGAATATCCAATTGACTTCCTTATATTGTATCCAAAAGGTAAAACACTTGGTTAGCCCATTATTTTTGGGTGACCATGGTTAGCTATAGTTGTTGCCTTAATTTATTTTAGGTTAGGTGATATGACTATTTCAAATGGTAAGAATTCTAAGAAAATTTCTTTATATCCATATACATGACCTTTTATTGATAATCAACCAAAATTATGGGTTGATAATCTTGATATTAATGAGCAAAATCTATCTTCTTTGGGTATGATAACATTGCAAGATCATGTATGGGAAATAGATGATATATTTAATCCTTCATTCAATGAACATCAATCATCATTAGAGTCAAAATTAGTTCTAGAACCATCACAATTATTTTTGGAACCATCATAGTTAGTTTTAGAACCATCACATTTAATTCTGCAACCATCATAGTTAGTTCCAGAACCACACCAATTCTCTGCAAGTGAAGATAACTTTGTTCTGAAGGAACGTGATTTCTCTTAGGGAGAGGAAGGATCTTTAGCATTAGCTTTATAGATATCAAGAGATGGTGAAAACTTTTTGGAAAATAGTAGTAATGAGGAGTTTGACCTAAAATAAGATAAGTATCATAACTCTTCCTATTATCCTTTGTCTAGCATTCTACCTCTAGGAAATTTTAGAGATGTTGTTATATATCATATATTGTTACCACATGCCCATCCACTAAACACCTTAATGGAACCCTTTCAACAAACTAGTTCATCATATCCTGGAACCAAACATGTTGAGATTCAACTAGGAAAATTTTTGGATATCAATAGTTGGTTAAATAATGATAAAGAAGTCAAATGGTTTGATGTTCTGAAGGATCATACTAAAGCATTTTCTTGGGAATATAGAGATGTGAAGGGAATTCATCCAAGTATTTTCACCCATCGCATTTATACTAAAAATATTAGACCAGTTCAGAAACCTCAGAGAAGGATTAATTCAGCCTTAAGGGATATAGTCAAACAAGAAATTGAAAAACTATTTCAAGTATAATTTATCTACCCTATCTCAAATAGCCAGTGGGTGTCTCCTCTTGTAATTTTCCCTAAAAAGAATGGAAAATGGAGAATTTGTGTTGATTATAGGGAACTAAACAAAGCCACGCTGAGAGATTATTTTTCCTTATAATTCATAGATCAAGTCTTAGACAACCTTTCATGTAAACAATACTTTTCCTTCTTGGATGGATTTAGTGGATATAATCAAATTAGAATTACTGTTGAGGATCAGGACAAAACTACATTTACTTGTCCATGGAGTACCTTTGTTTACAAGGTATTTCCATTTGGACTATGTGATGCTCCAGCAACCTTTCAAAGAGTTGTATTAGCAATTTTTGTAGACCTAACAAATGATTGTGTGGAGGTATACATGGATGACTTTACTGTGTATGGAGACACATTTGATGATGCCTTAAAAAATTTGGATAGAGTATTAACAAGTTGTGAACAACATCACTTGTCTCTTAGTCATGAGAAATTTTTTATGATGGTTGATAAAGGGGTCATATTAGGCCACCATATTTCAAAAAGAGGAATTCAGGTTGACCAAAACAAAATCAAGATTATTTCAGACTTGCATATTCCTCAAACTCCCATAGATATCAAATGATTCTTAGGACATGCTAGATACTATAGGAATTTTCTCAAGGATTTTAGTAAAATTGATGCCCCCCATGTTTAAATTTCTTACCAAGGACTGTAAGTTTATTTGGGATGAATAGTGTCAACATGCTTTTGAATAAATTAAAGAGAAACTAGTAACTACCCCAATATTGCAAGGACCTACTTGGGAGAAACCTTTTCACATCCAAATTGATGCCTCAAATACCTAAATTGGTGTAGTTTTGGGATAGAGAGGTGAATAAGGAAGAATGTATGCTATTTACTATCTCAGTAAAAATATTACTCCCATTGAAAGAAATTACACTACCACTAAAAAAGAATTTCTGGTTGTGATCTATGCAATCAATAAATTTAGACATTACATTACATGGTACAAAATATTTATACATATAGATCACTCAACATTTAAATATTTAATGAGAAAACCAATGGTTGGAGGTAGAATAATTAGATTTTCATTACTTCTACAATAATTTGATATTACGATTGTGGACAATCCAAGCAAATCTAATGTGGTGGCTGATTTCTTGTCAAGATTGACCAATACGGGGGAGTAGGATCTAGTCAAGGATAACTTTCTAGATGAACAATTGTTTGTTATTTTAGCTAACACACCATGGTTTTCTAACATGGAAAATTATCTTACAATAGGGAAGTTTCCTCCTTCTTTCACTAAAAAATAAATAAAAATAATAATCAAAACCAGTGCATAATTAAAATGGTTAAATGGAATGCTATGTAAATGTGGTCCTGATTTGGTTTTACGTAGGTGTGTAAGAAAAGATGAAATTTTTGACATCCTCCGAGCATGTCATGATGAACTAAGTGGAGGACACTATTTATTGAAAAGAACAACTCACAAGATACTTGGTACTGGTTACTATTGGCCATCTCTGTACAAAGATATGAAGAGATATATCAGGCAGTGTGATCATTGTCAAAGGATGGGATTCCCAACCATTACAAATGAAATGCCTCTATAACCACAAGTAGTGATTGAACCATTTGAGAGATGGGGATTGAATTTTATTGGACATTTTAATCCTCCTTCATAAGGAAAAGAGCACATTATTGTGTGCACTGATTATGTAGCAAAATGGGTAGAAGTGTAGGCTTTAACAAATGCCAGTGAAGAATCAGTTGTTGATTTCCTTTGGCACAAAATTTTGGTAATGTTTGGAGCACCAAGAAGCTTAGTTTTAGACCAAGGACCACAATTTATGTCCAATATGATCCAGGTGTCACAATGTATTATCAGATCAATCATAGGAAGTCATCTCCTTATCACTCGTAGGTAAATGGACAAGTTGAAGTAAAAAATAGAGAATTAGAAAACATCCTCACTAAAATAGTTGAAGCTAAAAGAATAGATTGGGTAAAAAGACTACCTAAAGTTATCTAGGCTTACAATACAACTTGGAAAACCACAACAGATTTTTCACCATATGAGTTAGTCTATGGGAAAAGGCCCTTGTTGCCTATTGAGTTTGAACTATAGACATTGAGGACAGTAGCTAAGGTGGGAATTGAAATGGATGTAGCTCAAAAGGAGAAAATCCTTCAACTCAATGAATTAGATGAATTCAAAATGGAATAACTTCACTAGATAGAGATAATCCAAGGTCAAAAGAAGTAATGGCATGATTCAAAAATCAAGGAAATACAATTCAAAGTAGGAGACTAGGTATTGTTGTTTGATTCTAAGTATCAACAATTCAAAGGTAAATTAAGAACTAGATGGTTGGAACCTTATCAGATCAAGCAAATATTTGACAATGGTTTTATCCAGTTACTTCCCATTGATGGTAGTAGAATAATACTCTTGGTCAATGGACGCAGGCTAAAACTTTATAAGAAGCCTCCTACTAAGGATGAATTCTTGAACCAGATCGAAACAAAGAAGGAATTTGATCATATGGAAGAACCCAGTTCTTCTAAAATGATCAAAGAATCAGATGAAAAGATCTAGAATAAAGGGAAGAGAATGAAAACTAGTAAATGGCATTTTATTTCCCAAAAAAATAAAAATAAATAAATAAATAAATCAGAGATCAATTGAAAATTTGTGATGATGGTTGATCTTCTCAAATAAACGGCTAATTCAAATAAAACTTTTTTGAGTTCTAACTATTTTCTAGCCATTTTTTAGGGATGATGTGTTAGCATGATAGAGGGATTACATCATCAAGGATGGTAATTATGTTTTTAAATTGTTAAAGGTTAAATGGAAAGTTTGCATGTGTGATTAGACTTGATTTAGAAAGATTAGTATGATGAGTCATCTATTATACATCATGGTTAAATGTGCCAAATCATGGGAAGGATATTGATGATATAATGAGTTGGCAGATAACTATAAATAATCATTCTTATGATTGAAGCAATGGAATCTGCTAGTTTCATAGTTGAGTATAGTAGTTTTGAAGGTGAAATTGATAAGTTTTGTAGCTAAGTACATTAATTCTGTAACCAAATTCACCAAATCAGTAACTGAATAAGCTAGTTATATAGCTAAAATCATTAGTTCCACCGATATGAGAAGAAAGTTTTAGCTAACCTATGAAAGATTCAAAGAATAAAAAATCATGGGAATCAAAAAGAACTTAGAACTAGACAATGATACCCAACTCCTTGCAAATGCAAAAGTAGTAAATATCTTTCAACAGGCATGATGGCTGGAGTTTTTGAAGAAATTTACAAAATATAATGATGAACTGGTAAGAAAATTTATTATCAATTTAGAGAAAACAAAGACAATGATTAGGAAGGTTTTCATTCCTTTTTCTATGAATATCATAAGTGAGATGTCTATAATACTGATAATGCATGTCCCAAACCTTGTCAAAGGGACATTGAAAGACCTGGCTAAAACCCTATTGAAAGAAGGGGAAGCTGAACCCTAATATATTTATAATACAAATAAAATCATCAAAGGATTTAAGAGGGCCAGCTTGCCCAAACCCTTTGATAGAGTAGCATTCTAGATAGTTAAATATATAACTTGTGATGGACAATTTGGGATAGAAGGAAAAGAAGTCCTAAAAATCCTTATACACCTCAGATATGGAACTGAAAAACTAGAATATATAGTAAAATTTCTAGGGTTTCTTTTTGACTCCATCCATACCATGGCCCAGAGGTATTCTTGGGGTGTAGGAATAATTAGACATCATGGGTTAGTGCATTTCGTATGCCAACACCATTTCCTTTCCAAGAAAAATAGGTAAGAAATGTGGGACAAATTTCTTGGTAAATTTGGAAAAAATCTTGGTATTCCTAGAAGAACAATAGCAACTCCTCCTCCTCCTTGAGTTCATTTGAAAACTGCTACCATTGATGAGGAAAATAAAAGATTAGGGGAAGAGGAAATACCAAAAAGAAGAAAATCTCGAAGAAAAGTTAAAATTGTAGACCCTATTGTACCTTCTCAAGCCATTTCTTCTTCTACTAAAGCTATAAAATAACTGATACCTATCTCTGACAATGATAATTCACCTAGGCCTAAGCAAAAGTAAAAAACTAGAATAATTTCTAAGAGGAGACCTATGTTTGCACATTTTGAGGCTCCTTAAGAAATAAAATGTCATAAAAAGTCTAAAGAAAGTTCAGAGGAGCTAGAAGAACAAGAAAGGCTAGAAACTGAAGCTACTGATATTTTGGGCAGCATGGCCATGACTCCTCCTGGACCAAGCCAAGCAAAAAATGAAAAATAAGATGAAATATTTGAGCAACTTATTTTACAAGAAATGGGTGAGACTGCAGCACCATCACATGCAAAAGATGAATAGGCATCTTGGAGAAGAAAAGGAAAATCCCCTATGGTAGAAGAGGAATGCTTAACTCCCCAAGAACATTCAGAAAAAGAACAAAACTAGTAGATTAAATAGGCTCTATTTTGGTCTAGAGTATAACTCATTATCAAGGAAAAGGATGAGGAATTAAACTTCCTTAAACTCAAGTTAGAATAGAATGAAATGCTCCTTGTAGAATTAACAAACCAGTTCACAACCAAGAATGAGGAATTAGTAGAAATTAAAAGGCATCTATTGGAGAACAAGGAAAAATGTACAATACATACCTCTATGTCAACAGTCTCTACATAGATTGAATTAACTTATTTACCACTCAAATAGTTATGGGATGACACATGTAGAGAACTCAGTGAAATCAAAGCATCTAATATAGACTTGAAAGGCAAACTGGTGAAAGAAGAGAAAGCAAGGAAGGAATGGGAAGACAAATTTTACAAGGAGGAAAATGATAAGTATAAATGTCTTATGAAAATACAAATAGTTTGTATGATAAGTGAGAAGTTGCTTGTGTGCAGAAGACCTTCTATTTATAGAAAGTTTTTAGAGGAATATTTCATTCACTGGCAGTTGGCAAGGATAGCATGTGGCCTTTCACATGAAATAAAAGATGAATCTGATTTCTCGGTCGACTATTCCTTGGCTAATATGGAATAGAAAAACCTTATTTGTCAATTTTACCTCTGCAATTTTATGCTAGAAAGAAATATAGGTTTTATGATCAATTTGTATGTAGGAGAAATCTAGCTTAACGCATTTGTCTCTGTTCTTCAAAATTAGATTATATGGAAAGAAAGGGAGTCATAGCATTGGTCAAAGGCTAGTTCATCTGGTCTCTATATGAGAATTCATTATGGTAATCCACCCACATTTGCTACATATTTCTAATCCCATGCATTCAATGATAAATTTAAGGGACCTTATCTTTTCAGTTTACAACAAAACATGGATGTCTTCACCTCTTATGAAAGGGCAAATTTTGATAATGTCTATGATACATGCTTAAAAAGATGGGAATTTATCTCGATGGCATTGAAAAGAAGGGAAGTAATATCCCCTTCAAATTTAATCTAGAGTTTAGAAAGGACACAAGTTTTATGCACAATAATTCCCTGGATCAATGAAACTCCCCTAAGCATATGGATAGGAATGCGGAAAAGGCCACCTCTACTTCTCACCCCCATATCTCCTTGAAAAAATAGAGAACCTCAACATCCCACTCAATTTGAGGAATGGAAAATAAAAGTAGAAGGAGCAGGGTATTGTACTTCTGAATCAAAGCATTTGGATATTTAGTTCTAGCCATTTGATCTGAGCAATCAAATGGAATGCAGGATATACAATCCTAAATTTAAAGAGTCAAGTTTGTAAAGGGACTTACAAATAAGTAAGTATGGGGGAAGTGATGAGGCTAGGATATGCCCAATAAATTGATAATAAATGACCTCATCTTACTCTCTTTTTCTATTAAGTTTGATTGCATTTTGTAACTTTTATTTTGATCTGAGATGATTTAGAATTTGATTATCCATCTTTTGTTGATTATGATTATAACATTTTAAAAGACTTATAATTCCTAACAAGTGTGTTCAAAAATTCTAGTTTTACAATAAAATAGATCATCATCAGGCTAAAGAACAAATATGAAGTAGATTTCATGTTTTTGGAAACATTGGACTCAATTCAAATTAGTTCTAAAACCTGTAAAATCTGTTCCAAAATCATCACAGTTAGTTCTAAAACCTACAAAATCTATTCTAAAACCACCAAAGTTAGTTCTGAAACTCCACCATACTATTTCAAGTCATTGCATTTTTGGACTTAGCTTTGTAACTCTATATTTAGCTCCGATACTCCTACAGATAAGCTCCAAAACTTTTACGGCTAGATATGGAACTGATGAGGATCTATTCCAAATAGCCAGTGATCTGTCAGATCAATGATCCCATTAAATTAGGAATAGATTCCTAACTTTCCAAACTTGTATAATCAAGACATTTATCACATAGATGGACATCCAGCCACATCTTGATTAAGCATCTATTCTAAGCATGATTTAGTTCCATTGTATCTATGAAACAATTACAACCATCAAAGCATCTATATATATATAGACATGGGAATTTAGTAATAGAGATAGATATTTAATATATAAGATAGATAAAATAATTGAAGAATAGAGAGATAAGGGATAGATTAGTACATTTGTAATATAGTACATTTTATCAATGAGATAGCCATTTCTATTTTGAAAGCAAATTAAATTATTCAAATCCTATTCTAGGCGGAGCAAGGGCCCACTCCTCCAAAGAACCAGGATCTTCATTTTTTTTGGTATTTATATTTCTATTCAAAAAAGTAAATAGGTAACTCTGTTACATTTATAAATGCTTCCAACTCTTTAAAGTTAAGATTTGTGGTAAATTTGTTCTTGTAGGCATTTTAGATTAAATTTTTATTTTTGCAACGTGTGTTTGTTTCCATCAATCTATTTCATTTCTGCAATGTGTGTTTATTTCCAGCAATCTATTTCATTTCTTCAATGTGTGTTTTTTTCCAGAAATCAATTTCATTTCTACAATGTGTTTATTTCCAGCAATCTATTTCATTTTTGCAACGTGTGTTTATTTCCAGCAGATTTGCATAGTTTGATTCTAATAAGGTTTTAAGCAAGAAATCCTTAAGACATTAAAAACCCCCCAAAACAAAAAAATATACAAATACATCCATTCAATTACTAAATCTCTATGATTCCTCTTGTTGTATATAGCTTTAGACATAGCCCTGGTTAAACATGACATCAAAATAAAGTTGATTAAATGAAGGGGATGACGACACCCATCAGAAAGAGCATACACAATATCAAATAGGTAACATATAAGTTATAAGATTGTTTATGATTTCTATGTATTGTCACCAATGTGACACTAAAGAAAGATCATATGCAATATTGCAACCAAACAATAAGCTAAAAATAAAAAGTAAAATTTATCTAAATAAATTCAAGTGTGACTTAATTACTAAGAGCATAAAAGACTAAAAATGATAAATGTTAGTGAAAATAAATGAAATATTTGGTTAGATTCTTTGCTTTTTGCAATTTTCTTTGGTGATCATCCTATAAAAAAGAAGTTAAAAATTTTAAAATAGGCTTGTATTCAAATTAATATGAAAACTCTTAGAGAAAACCAATAAAAAACAATCAAGAAATAACTCTTTTAGAATGATCTCATAGATACACAATTAAAGAGTAAGGTGAAAATGTTGGTTAATCAAAAACATAAAATCAAATAAAATAATGAAATTATGGTAAAAATCTAATTTTTTGAATAATTTAAATTGTAAAAAAGATAAATATTTTTATGTGGTTACATAATTCATCTTGATACTTTCATTTTGGCAAAAATGAGAGCTCAAACAGAGTCCCAAGTCAAAATTTATGACCTTTGGAAAATGGCCACTCAAAATGATTTCACTGCTCATAAAAGTTAACAACATTTTTGTAAGAGTTAGTAGCATTTTTTTTAAACTTATCAGCAATTTTTTAAAATTTATCAGCATTTTTGTTAGACTTATCAGCATTTTAGTAAAAGTTAGTAGCATTTTTGATAGACTTAGCATTGATTTTGTTAAACATAGGGGTAAAAATGTAAAAAATAGTGGCAAAATTATAAAACTATAATAAATAATGAAATCAATATGTAAAAAGGTGATTTTTCTATAGGAAGTTATGATTTCACTTTAATGAATAGTGATTTCACTGCTAAGAATAGTGATTTCATTGTTATATTGAAAAAGTTCACTATAGAGTGTAATGTTTTCATTGCAGAGTCCTAAAAATTCATTGTTACATAGGAAAAATGTATACATCTAAACAAAAAGTCCATGACAACAACTTTTGGTATGTACTAGCTCAAAAATAAATTAGATTGAATGCAAAAGATAGACATAAACAATAAAAACTAGGAAAGCAATGTTATCTAAATGTAAAAGAAGAAGACAAGAAGATTAAAAAGATGTGGGTAAGTCCCATTGGTCATGCAAAAAATGTATGATCTAATTATAAATATAAATACAATGAACTAATCTTAGCTAAATTTAACTAAAGATAGAGTAACAAATATAGAAAAAAAATCAAAACTTCACAGTGAGATACAAGAATCCCCCATTATGATTTGAGTCCAATTTGATCTATCAAGAATGTGGTGCTCACTCCTCCAATGCAATGGGAGAATGGGTAGTATTTTTGGTACAAAATGGTGAATTTTATTATATTTGATTTTATTTGGATGTAATATTTGATTATGATTGCAAGTATGTCTATGATCTCTCAAGATTTTATGATTCAATGCGATGGATGAAATTGAGGATTTAGAAGATTATTTATAGAAGATTGAAAAATGATCCGATGGTGGAGGATCATTTGAAATTTTTCAATGCTCAAAATGATCAAATATTGAGGATGATTCCTCATCCATGAGGATGGAAACCTTTTTAATGTGGTTGAATAAAAAGTGGGGTTGGTTAATTGACTTAGTCAATTAGCTTGACAACTCAAAGGAGTCATAAGAGATGGAGAGTTTTATGGATTTGGTTGGGATGAGGGAGAGAAAGGTGTAAGAGATTTGAATAGGTGGAAAATATGGAATAAAATAATTGTAATAAATATCAAAAGGTGCACAATTGACTTATTTAAAATGTTTGAATTAATCAGTTATTTAATTTTAAGAGGAAATGCTAATTATAAATTTTATAAATTCATGTACATTTTGACACTAAATGAAATTTAGGTATCTATAGATTGATTTGAATATTTCCTCCTTCTAATTATGTTAGACTGAGTAATTCTCAAATCTTCCAAGGGTATTAGTTTCAATTCTTCAAATTTATTCAACCTAATCAGCTTAACCAAGCTGATCACTTTGCTATCATAATTCCCATATGTATTTTATGCCTTAAGAATTTTGTTATAAACCTCATCTACTTTTACTTTATATTGAGCTAAAGTATTTAGAGTATCAAACATGGCCTCAAATAATCATTCGAATTTGGTGATAGTTTCTTCTAGTAAGGTGGATTTATTTTTATATTCTAACTCAATTTTCTCTTGTTGCATCCCTTTCACAAATTTGGTGGCCACATCACCATCAAATCTTTAATTTATGAAATTATACAATCACTTCACTTTCTTTGTCCATGTGTCTTATCATCAGAATCTTGAATTTTTAGTGAAGTGACTTGGATTTAAATCCCTTGGAATAAATACCTACTATCGTTTCTTTATAAATAGTTGCATTCCAATTAGGTGATGATTTTGACATGTAATTAATACTTGGCACTATCTCGAGCATTTTAAATTTTTATCATAAATATCAAGCCATTTGGGTAGACCGAGCGATAAGTTTCCAATTGTCATGTTTTTAATAGTTAATCATCTTTAATTGTTACATGATTCAACCCCTTTCATCCTTAGACTAACATGGCCTTAAAATTTTTACTAGTTTACCATGTGACAACTTCTTATTGGATCATGTTTTCACATGGATTTATTATATGAAATTATTAATGGACCCAAATGTCATGATACTTTTTTAAGTATTTCATTTTAATTTGATTGTGTAGTCAATGGGTTTCATGTCTTCCTTTGATCATATTATTGTTACAAGATATGGGTCCACATGTCTTCAACCCATTGCTCCCAACTTCCATGTGGCTTCCACATCAAATCTAGATATCTAAGATTAAGTGACTTACTACCAAGTGCCATCTTATCATGCAAACTCTATATTATGAAATTAAAATATTTCATCTTGACTATGAGGCATGATTGAGTTCCAAGTGGCATGATTTGATAGGATCACATTATTGTAAGACTTATAAACTAATATAATCTTAAGAATGTTATGAATGGATGCAATGTGGCATGTTTTGATTGAGTTGCAAGGTCATAAACTTTGTAACTTTTTCATAAGATATAATGTCATGACTATGTGACAAGTGGAAAAATCCCTTTGGGTTAAATTTTTTCTTAGTTTTTCAGAGGGAAAATGATATGTGATAAATTCTAGAACTTACGTGACTGAGTCACCAATGCATGCAACACTACCATGTGTTATTTAAAGATCATCTAGCATTGGGGTTCCTAAAAAATAAAAAAAAAATACCATGGGTATATCAAATACCTTGAAATGACCTTTAAAGTCAACATGGGAGGTATTTAAAAGACCTTCAAGGTATTTCATAGGATATACTTGAAATAAAACTCTAATCATGTGCATATTTAAGGTATCTCTTAGGAGATACCTTGATAGAAAATTTCAATCTGGAACATGTTCAAGGTATCTATGAGGAGACCCCTTGAAATTAATAAAATTAATTTCAAGGTATCCCTTAGGAGATACCTTGAAATAAAATTCCAATTGTGTGCATGTTCAATGTATCTTTTAGGAAAACACTTGAAGGTATTACGAGACTCTTCAAAGTAACTCCTAGAAGATACCTTGAAGGGAACTGTAGTACCTCCAAGGGCAAATTGAAGGTATATCCTAAGAGATACTTTTAAAATATAAATAAGGGTAACCTTAAAGGTATCTCCTAGGATATACCTTCAAATAAAATTCCAATCATGTGCATTTTCAGGGTATGTACTAGGAGACCCATTGAAGGTACTACAAGACCTTTCAAGGTATATCCTAGCAGATACCTTGAAGGGACTTGTAATACCTCCAAAGGTACCCTAATGCATGTTTAAAAGGTATCTCCTAAGATATATCTTATACCTTTTGAAAATGCATTAGGGTAAACTTGAAGGTAATAAAAATACCTTCAAGGTATCTCCTTGGAGATACCTTGAAAGAAAATTTCAATCATGTGCATGTTTAAGGAATGTTAACAGAGTTTCCTAGAATTTATCTAGAACATGTTAGTTAAAGGGATAACTTTAATAATATGAAGTAGAAAATAATCATAATAGCATGATTCAATTTACAACATCTTCAATACACAACAAAAAATATAAATATAAACTAACATAGCATTAATATTTTTAGAATCTAAATAACATAATACAATATAGAACAAGCTAAAACAAAATAGAGTAAACATTGTGCACTAGGCATAAATAAAAGAATATTAATAAAAATATAATATAAATAGTTTATTAATATATATCACACATTAAAACTATATTCCATTACATTAGAGCACTATATATAGATTATCACATGGCTCTATCTCTTCACTTTCTAGACTTTTAGCATATAAAAAGAAAGACTCTTAGAATTATTATATCTATCACTTGGATAACAAGGCCTAAGACATCTAAAATATCATATAGATGACAAAATGATACCCTATGTACATGTGTCCATAAATTATACACTTGTAATTTTATGAGGCCCTGCTTGACATCCAACACTTTCTTAGACATAAACTATTATTTAATCCCAAGATAAACTCTAAACTCTGATCTTGGTTAAATTTAGAAAATATTAGCCTTTAAAAAATGTATTATTAATTATTATAGGTTTTGTTTACTAGTTTTAACCCTTTGTGCACTACTTATCCACCCGTTTGGGTTTTCAACTATGTAGCATACTTGCCTACCACCCTTTCTAGTTTTCCATAGAGTAGCTTAACTAGGTGTAGTCATATAAAATGCAAAAATTAGTATATTGAGAATGGATAATGACATCCAACCCATAGGTCCCTCTTTCTTTCTCTCATGACCCTCATAAGCTTATTTTCATTGATTCTTAGTCATATGTAGCCTTCTAACCTTGATCCCAGCTAAGCAAGGACACGCTTTTAATGAGCAATTTATCCCCTCAATTCCTATCTACCTAGGATAATGTCACCACACTAAGACTATAACACTAATGACACTCTTATCTTCTTTTTATGTAGTTTTCCAAGTTCGTTTTTGGCCCCAACGGTCAATTCCTTTTGGTTTTACATCCTTATCCTTATCAGCCTAATCCAAGAAAATTCAATTTATGACCAATATATCCATATAAAATTGCATTCAAAGATCATTTGAAAAGGATGGAAAATATCAAAAATCAAACAAGAATACAAGAAATACTAAATCAAATTTTTGTATTCTCTGCATACATTCATCTAGTACTATTTTTAGCTTATTAGAATCCTTACACCTATCCCTAGTCATTTCAAGCACACCAAATTTAGTATTTATTTGCATTCTCATTTCATAATTGCACCAAGCATTTTGAAAGGGAGAAATACATATGTCTTGATCCCTCTTCAGAGTATTGGTATGTAGGTAGTATGCCCACACAAGAGGTGTGGATCCACATCTAGTGACTCTTACACACACTAACACCCCCTCTTGTTAAAAATTGGTCAAAGTAGAATGAAACATAGGGTTTAAAGATAAAATATTCTCTATATGGAGATGTAAAAACTTTTACCTAATAAAACTTTAGAGACAGGATCACATAGACCTACCAAACAAAACCCAAAAAAATTAGATCCTTAGGACAACAACATCAAACAAAGACTACAACCTTAGTGCCACTCCTATCCATTTTTGGTGCTCCTATGAAATTAGAAAACAAAATTTAGAATCCTATTTGTGAGAGTGTCCCAAGGCAACATAGTGAATATCATATCTTATCTCAGTTATATCAACATAATTTAAGCTAAGTCTTGTGAACTAGGAATTTGACTCAAAAGAAGATGGTTAATATTGTGTTAGTTTCAAATAAAAACAAAATAAAAGAAACACACTAACTAGCATAACATCTTTAATTTAAACACTAGGGAGACATTAGTTAAAAAACATGAATAAAACACATGACTAAAATTCAAAATAAACCCTCTTTTATGTTCCTTGGATGCTCCAAAATGCTTGTTGTAGTGGCTTGCTCAACTTGTACTCATGAAGTCCTCATCAAAGGAGGCTTGTGTTGGGGATCAACCAACAATAGATTACACTTGTGAAAGTAATAAACACGGAAATAAATCAGATTGACAAGTAATTAGAATGAGATAATAGCAAGAACAAGAGATAAAAGAAACCACCCTGAAAAATTGTATTAACAAACTCTTTACAAAAGGAATACAATTGAAGAAACTTCTTTCTTCCACACCTCTCCTAGATGTATAGATCTCTCAATAAATCTCTATTCCTCAATAGCTCTCTCTCTCAAGAACAATCAACTCCAACAAGCCTGGATTGATTTAATTATGTACTGTTCTTCACATACAATGAATTACAACAATAATTCACCCAACTACAATTACAATAAGCTAGGAAGATCTAATTCTACATATAGAATTAGGAGACTTGAGCATGCACTTCCAACAAGCAATTAAGCCACTTGAATAAGGGCTCTAAAAATAGTATTTCCAATAATAGAGACATGAGCTTGAGACTACAACTCAAACTCATCATGCAAACACTCACTTCTATCCATGGAAATAGCTCTCTGGACACGCAGGTAATCGACGTCGGTTCTTACTGCTTGTCTGTGACCGCCGTCGGCCGACACACTACCGATGTCAACATCTCTACAACTGCTCCTGACCAACGTCAGTCACTCCTGACCGATGCCGATGTGTGTGTAGACTCAAAACTGATAAAGTATTCTCCTTGGTGAAGCCTTTAGCTCCACATCCTAACAATCTCCCACTTGGAGATAAACAACTGCACCAGTACCTGTACAACAACATCTTCTAGCTCCTCCATCTTCAACTCAATCATGAAGACCAACAAAAGTTGAATGAAGATTCAACTTCTCCTTTGTAACTAGCTTGGTTAACATATCAGCATGATTCCTATCTGTATGGATCTTCTCCAGCTTCAACTCACCATCTTCCAATACCTGTCGTATGAAGTGATACCTTAGCTATATGTGCTTTGTTCTTGAATGAAAGGCTGAATTCTTAGCCAAATGGATTACACTCTGACTATCACTATACAATCTGCAACTCTCATGCTCCCTACCAAGCTCATCCATGAACCATGTCATCCATATCATCTCTTTGTTAGCCTCTGTGGCTGCAATATACTCTGCTTCTGTAGTTGACAAGGCAACAACCTTCAGCAACTTAGATATCCAGCTAACCGCCGTTCCACCTATAATGAAAACATAACCTATAGTGCTCCTCCTATCATCCAAATCCCCTGCCATATCTGAATCTACATAGCCATGTAGAGAAGTATTTGAACCTCCATAACACAAGTGCCTACTGCTGGTTCCTCTCAGATATCTAAGGATCCACTGAACTGCTTTCCAATGTTCCTTACCTGGATTGGCCATATACTTACTTACCACTCCCACTACTTGGGCAATATCTGGTCTAGTACACACCATTGCATACATCAAACTCCCTACTGCAGAAGAATATGGAACCTTACTCATGTACTCTACCTCATCATATGAATTAGGACATTGTTCTTTACTCAACTTAAAATGTCCAGCCAAAGGTGTGCTTACGGGTTTAGCATCCTCCATATTGAACTGTTTCAACACCTTGTCCACATAATCTTCTTGAGACAATATCAACCTATGATTTTTCCTATCTCTCTTAATGCTCATGCCAAGGATTTTCTTTGCTGCTCCCAAATCCTTCATAGAAAATGTTTGAGCTAATTTCACCTTAAGCTCAGGGATATCCTACATGTGTGATCTTGCAACTAGCATGTCATCTACATACAACAATAGAATAATATATCTACCATTATCAAATCTCTTGAAATACACACAATGGTCTGATTGACACCTATTGTAGCCATGCTCAGTCATAAACATGTCAAATTTTAAATACCATTGCCTAGGAGCTTGCTTGAGGCCATACAAGCTTTTCTTCAATCTGCACACAAACTTCTCCTTACCTTTGACCTCGAATCCTTCTAGCTGTTCCATATATATTTCCTCATCCAAAACTCCATGAAGAAACATTGTCTTAACATCTAGCTGCTCAAGATGTAAATCCTTGAAAGCAACCAAGGACAATACAACCCTTATAGAAGTCATTTTAACAACAGGAGAAAAAATCTCACCAAAGTCAATACCTAGCTTTTGTGCAAATCCTTTCACCACTAATCTGGCCTTGTATCTCATCTGTCCATTCTCACCTTCTTTCAACCTATAGGTCCATCTGTTCTTGAGTGTTCTCTTACCTGCTGGCAATTCAACCAAATCCCATGTTTGGTTCTCTCTTAAGGACTCCAACTCCTCAACCATGCCACGCTCCCACTGACTCTTGGACTCCACCTATATTGCTTCCTCAAAACTCTCTGGTTCTCCACTATCAGTTAGCAATAGATAAAATAAAGAAGGAGAATATCTAATTGGAGGCTTACTCACCCTTTCTGACCTCCTAATGGGTGTCTGAGACTCGTTCACAACACGCTGTCTACCCAAATTCTCTGACAGTGACCGACCTCGGTCACCTACAAACCTATTACTGGCCAACATCGGTTCTACCTGATCGACCTCAGTACCTATCCTACCGACGTCGGTCTCTGTACGGTTGACACCGGTTTTTGTACTGCCGACGCCGGTTCCTACCGTGCCGATGTCAGTCTCTGTGTTTTCCTGCAAGTGATTATTTCTTTTTCCTGTGAGCTCATTTTGGACTTTTACCTCGTCCAATTCACCATTGCTCTGCTCAGATTGATTCAACTTCCTTAGCTAATCACAATACATCACTCTTTCATTGAAAACAACATCACGGCTCTTGATTACCTTGTTAGTTTCTAGATTTCACAATCTTTAACCAAAATCATCTGAGCCATAGCCAATAAACGTGCACCTCATAGACTTAGCATCAAGCTTCTTTCTATTTTCCTTATCTATGTGCACAAAGGCTTCACAACCCAAAACTTTGAGATATAAGAGATCAACCTTTTTACCTATCCATGCCTCTTCTAGAATACCACCATCCAGAGCTGTAGAGGGTCCTCTGTTAATCAGGTACACTGCAGTGTCAACAGCTTGTGCCTAAAACTATAAGGGCAAACCAACATGTAATCTCATACATCTTGCACGCTCCATTATTGTCCTATTCATCCTTTCAGCAATTCCATTCTACTGAGGTGTCCTTGGAACCATCCTTTGCCTATGGATTCCATTCATATAACAATAATCTCTAAACTTATGACTGCAAAACTCACCGCCATTATCTGATCTCAGGCACTTTAATCTTTTACCTGTTTCATTCTCAACCATTGCTTTCCAAACTTTAAAAGTCTCAAATACATCAGATTTTCTTCTAATACAATAGATCCATACCTTCCTTGTAGCATCATCTATGAAAGATACATAGTACTGTGATCCTCCAATGGAAGCAACCTGAGCTGGTCCCCACACGTCTGTGTGAACAAGCACCAACTTGTGCCTCTTCTTAGTAGACCCAGTCCTGAGAAAACTAACCCTTTTCTATTTTCCAAATACACAGTGCTCACAAAACTCTAGATCTATGCCTTTTAAATTTGAAAGCATACCTTTGGACTTAAGAATTGACATCCCCTTTTCACTCATGTGGCCAAGCCTTGAGTGCCACAATTTAGCATCCACATCTGAAGTAGATAATACAGAAGGAGATTTGTTAGTAACACAATTACACAAATAGAGAGTACCTTCTCTCTTACCTCTGGCCATAACAAGTGCACCCTTGGTCACCTTCCAAGATTCTACTGTGAGAGTTACTGTACAACCCTCATCCCCTAACTTTCCTATAGAGATCAAACTTCTCTTCAAGCTAGGAACATGCATCACATCTCTCAACACCCATGTGTTGCTATTCTGCATCTTCAGCTGCACTTTACCTTTGCCAATTATTTTATAGGGCTCATCATCCCCTAGATACACTATTCCAAAATCTCCATGGATATAGTCACTAAAATATTCCCTGTTAGGGGTAGCATGAAAAGATGCACCAAAATCTAATACCCAAGATTCTATATTATTATGCACAGAGAAAATTAAAGCATCTTGTGCAATACCTGCAACCTTGGCTTCTTCCTTTCCTTCATCTTGATTGTCTTCCTTAGGCTTTGACTAACAATCTCTGCTTATGTGCCCCATCCTTCCATAATTTCAGCATTGTGGCCTTCTGCCATTTTTGGATTTAGATCTGCCTTTCCCCTTAGATTTGGATCTTGATCTGCCTTTCTTGCTCTTCTCTTTCTGCCTTCCCCTGCTCTCAAAACTTAAAGCATTCCCAGATGCCTCTTCTATGCTTTTCCTGTGAATTTCCTCATTCAAGATAACACTAACAACATCCTCTACTTTTAAAATATTTGATGCAGATGCAGTATTACTTACTGCCATTACTAAGCCATGCCAGCTTTCAGGCAAAGAACATAATATCAAAAGAGCTTTTATTTCATCATCAAACACTATATTCACTGAACTTAATTGATTCACAATTCCATTGAAATCATTTAGATGAGTAGAAACAGATCCACCTTCATTCATATGCAAATTAAATAACTGCTTCATAAGATATACCTTATTAGAAGCCGAGGGTTTTTCATACAAATTTGCTAACGTAGTCATCAACTCTACCGTAGAATTTGCTTGTGATAAATTAGATATCATAGTGGATGTTAGACTCAGTATTATAGACCCCAGAGCCTTTCTGTCAAGAACTTCCCATTCTTCATCCTCCATGTCCTTGGGCTTCTTTGCAACCCTACCTAACGGTAAGTAGAGATCTTTCTGATACAGATAATCCTCTATCTGCATTCTCTAGTGTTGGTAATTTTTGCCATTAAACTTTTCCATTCTAAGTTTACTTTCATCTGCCATTGCTTCTCCCACTCAAACAGAAATCCCTACAGAAACCCCTGTGAGAACCTGTAATCAATATGCACTACATAGATCTGAACCACCTATTAGCGAACCTGAGCTTTGATACCACTTGATGGATATCAAGTTCTGAACCTACAACCATGGCTCTGATACCACTTGTTGGGGATCAACCAACAATAGATTACACTTGTGAAAGCAATAAATGTGGAAATAAATCAGATTGACAAGTAATTAGAATGAGATAATAGCAAGAACAAGAGATACAAGAAACCACCCTGAAAACTTGTATTAACAAACTCTTTACAAAAGGAATACAATTGAAGGAACTTCTTTCTTCCACACCTCTCCTAGATGTATAGATCTCTCAATAGATCTCTATTCCTCAAGAGCTCTCTCTCTCAAGAACAATCAACTCTAAGAAGCCTGGATTGATTCAATTCTGTACTATTCTTCACATATAATGAATTACAACAATAATTCACCCAACTACAATTACAATAAGCTAGGAAGATCTAATTCTACATATAGAATTAGGAGACTTGAGCATGCACTTCCAACAAGCAGTTAAGCCACTTGAACAAGGGCTCTAAAAATATTATTGCCAATAATAGAGACACGAGCTTGAGACTACAACTCAAACTCATCATGTAAACACTCGCTTCTATCCATGAAAATAGCTCTCTAGACACGTAGGTAACCAACGTCAGTTCATGCTGCTTGTCTGTGACCGCCATTGGCTAACACACTACCGACGTCAATGTCTCTGCAACTGCTCCTGACCGATGTCGGTCACTCCTGACCGATGCTAGTGTCTGTGTAGACTCAAAACTGATAAAGTATGCTCCTTGGTGAAGCTTTTAGCTCCACATCCTAACAGCTTGGATATCTCCTCTTCTCCTTGACACTTTATGGATTTGACTTGGATTGGATTGGCATAAATTTTTCATGGCAAAACTAATTGTAATATCTTTTAAAATCATTTGTGCATTATAACTTTACATTATCAAGATTTAGAAATGATGTACATGGCCTTTCTATTTATAAATTTTTGAGATTGATCAGAATCAACCTAAATCATCCATCTCAAGACTAAGATGTGTGGCTAAGGATTAATATATTTTTTCAATTAAAATTGATAAATAAGCTCATCAATATTTGGGATAGCAAAGCAATTAAGAGGCATGGAGGGCTTTGATGAGGCATGGGAGGCATGAATCTTGATATTATGACATATATGGCCTAGGGATGTCTTCCCAAGAAATAAGGTCACATGATGATGTAGATATTCAATATTAATTTCTAAGAACAAGTATTAAACAAATTTCCATGTAATTATTAATTAGGATCTAACTTGGATTAATTATCTCAAAGCATGATTAAACACTTTGTGCACAAATTACTCAACTTGATTAGAATGCCTTGTTATTGGTCCAAAATTTGACTGGATTAAAATTGAAAGTCAATATCAGATGAATTATATCTATTATCCCATTCTCAATAGTAAATAATAAAGTCACACATCTTATGCAAGAAAATTGATAAGAAAGAACAATCTAGAGCACCCAAGTGCAAAATTGGCATTTTGACTTGAAATAATTTGATCAAAGTTAGTTGGCCCATAAATTGCATTACCCCATTTAGTGATACCCTAGCCAAATTCAAAACTTGAATATAATAGTTTTAACTCATTTAGCATGTTTTAGTGTTTTTAGGCAAAATTGTACATTTTGGTGAAAATTAGTCAAAATCTTGGTTGGATGTTATCAGTGGCTAGTTTTAGGTGTCTATAATTTTCCCCTATTTGGGAAGGCATTGCAAGCTATAATAATAGTAACATCTTATCAAAGAATGAAAAGGTCTTTTATGCTTACAACTACAATGATGATAAACTAACTATATGATTCCCCCTTGATGGAACAATTGGCACAAGTAGGTCAACAAACTATCCCTTGATAAGAAGAAAAATGAGGGGACCAAAGAAAGGAAAGATGATGGGGTGAAAACATAATGATATTTAAAAAGTATTAAAAATCATTGAGAATGTAAGTGGGATGGTGTAGTATGATTTTCCCAAAGGCGGTTATTAGCATTGTACCCTCATAGTGGCAAAATGGTATGATAACACAATGATTTGCCTAAAGGTAGTTATAATCATTGATAAGATGGAGGTTCCCCAGTTAGGATAGACAAAAAGGATAATAACATGCTCCTATATGGGAAGAAAAAGGGAAGTGGTGAAAATATAATGATTTTCCCAAAGGCAGTTATAATAATTGAGAAATGCAAGTGGGATGATGTATAATGATTTACCCATAGGTGGTTATAATCATTGGACCCTGATTATAGAAAAAATGATAAAATTGGCCAAGGATGATGATAACTTAACATAGAGGGTAATGATGAATTGAAACAACCTACTAGTAGGGAGATGATTGTCTGAACTAATAAAGGTTGAAATTATTTCATGGTTAATTACTCTATTTGGGATATGATTGGGATTAAATCAAGATGTTAGTGTCAAAGTGATCCAAAACTTAAAAGCATTGGTTGAAAGATAATTTAGAAATAAGAACAACACAATTCAAATAATGCTATCTCTGAGAAGAGATGTCTTATTGATCAAAATTACAGACCCAAACATATGCCTATCTCTGAGAAGAGATGTCTGATTTCTATTTCAAGTTACATATTAATTTATACATGTTTTTAAGGTATGAGGAGGATGTTGAAGGTCACCAATCTTGAGGGATATTAAGTGGTTCAACTTCCATGATTTACAATAATACAAAATTTGAGGAATTACTATTTTTAAAAACTTACTATTTTTAGACTACACTACTAAAATTTAAATTTAGGGCACTTCCATTGGGTTTTTAGAGGTAAAAATTCATCTAGAAGAGATCCATACCATGTCATGATGTTACCCTCAATATTATATTTCCAATGGTTCAAATGACAAGCCAATTGGAGCTACAGTGCAAACGTTATGGCTCCCAAAAGTTCTACCATCAAATGGGGTGGACCCATCATCCGAATTGTCATCTAAATTGTTTCCTAGATCACAAAGAGATATTGATGCCACCATTTTTTAATAGACATTTTGAATCTGAGGTTTATTATAGCACATTTTGGTAGGCATCATGGTATAACATCATGAAGACTTGGCTAAAATATTCATGAGGACTGAGTCTCATAATCCAATACTTAATAGAAAATAATCCTCCAATGATAAAACCCATGAAGACAATGTAAACACATGAATATGTATGGATTTGAGTATAATTGTGGGAAAGGAATCACCCAATGAACACACATAAAATAAATTAAGGCAATAGTTCTAAAAGTAAACAAACAGGTAGACAAATAAATAAAATAAGCAGAGACAAATAAACAAACAATGTAATAAAAACCATACAAACATTACCCCTAGAAATAGGTGATAACTAAAAAAATAAATAAAATGGGGAATAGAAGAAAAGTAATGGGGTAGCTGAACTATCTCCATATGCACTAGGAAAGTGGATGTTGCATAAATAGTTTCACGGATTTAATATCCAATTAAAAACTTTAGGCCAAATGTAGTTCTCCCAAGGAATGGGAACAATGTGATAACTAATGAAAAAAATAGAGTGGATTTGATAGAAAAAGAGGAATGGTCTTGTAAAATGGAAAGTGTGTGAGAGAAAAGGCCAAAAATAATAGGGAAACTAATTGACAAGTGGTTTACTTGAAACTTAGTAAGGGTTCCCAGAATCCTTAAGGCAAAGAAGTGGTCAAATGTTTTTGTTTTTTTCTAATGATTTTTAAAATGTCTTCAAAATTTTGGAAGTATCTCAACTCGATCAAGAATGATGAGACACCAAATGGTTCAATCTCACAAAATGATGAGAGAGTTTAAACTTAGATTGCTCATAAAATAGTGAGATCATTCATACTTAGGTTGCTCACAAAACCATGAGAGTATTCAAACTTAGGTTTCTCATAAAATGGTAAGAGCATGGCAAGGGGTGACTGAGCTAACCTTAACAAGTATCAAGTGCTACCTACATAGTCCCAAATTAGGACCTCAATTCACTATATTTCTACCCTATAGTGGAGAAATTTGACTAGTGTAGTAGTCCATTCAAACCAAATAATCACAATTGGTAAAAAGGTCTAGCATGGCATAGGAAGTGGAAATTTGGTACATCAAGGATTAATAAATAAATGGTGCCCCTAGTTTTCCCTTTGGTATTTATAACTAAGACACAACATCAAATATAAATGGTAATAATGTGATTAAAGGTGGTTATAATTATTAGCAAGACTGGTGATAAGAAAGGGATAAAAAATGAAGGATGCAACTACCAAAACATTTGTCACATTGCTCCAAAATATGATCTCTATCTAAAGTACTTAAACCAACTGATGAAACTAATCAGAGTCTTTGATGCTAAAAATGCATAATAAATGGAAAAAACTAAGGTCAAATGGGCTAGGCTTTAGAACATATTGGATTGATAGGTCAGAAATGTTAAGTGGATAAGGCTAAGAAGATGGATAAGAATGATATTTGTATAAAGAAGAATAGTGATAAAATGGCATAACTAAAATGGTCCTTATAGACAATATACCTTAGCACTCAAGAAAATTACCACTTAAAGTGAATAATATTCATTAGCTCAGTAATTTCATCTTTATATAGTGTGTCAAGCCTACATGATCCTGATCCATAATCTATAGTAATGATGAAAGGCCCTATCCAATTTGGTTTTAGTTTACCTTTATGCTTCTTCATAGCCATGGTATTCTTTTGGTTTTATTTAAGAACAAGATCACCAAGTTCAAATTTTCTATACTTGACACATTGATTATACTAGCCTTTGCATTAGTTCTAATATTCCTAAATATTCTTGAGCGTAGCTATACATTTCTCATCAAGTAGGTCTAGCTCTTATAGGTGATCTAGGCGATAGTCATGATCATCTAGGACATGCTTGAAAGAGATGTGTAGTGAAGACAATTTGACCTCAATGGGAAAGATGGATTCAGTACCATAAACAATTGAGTATGGAGTGGCTCATGTGGGGGTATGATATTCCCAAAGGGAAAAGAATATCTATAGGTACCAATCACAACCGTTATGATTGACAATCTTTTTGAGAATATTTATAATTGTTTTATTTGATGCTTCAACTTGGCCATTAATTTGAGGTTAATATGCTATAAAAAAATGTTTTGTGATGTTATATTTGATACATAGTTGGTCTACATCCTTGTTCTTGAATGATCTTACATTATCATATATAATGTCAAAGGAGATACTTGGTAAATCAGATGGTTAAAGATGAATTTGTAAATTTTCTTTCCAATCACTAATCCAAAACTTGAAAACTTTTGTTGAAATATAATTTATAAATAATAACAACACAATTTAAATAATGCTATCTCTAAGAAGAGATGTCTTATTGATCAAAATTATAGACCTAAACATATGCCTATCTCTGAGAAGAGATGTTTGATTTCCATTTTGGGTTACATCTTCTTTTATACATGTTTTTAAGGTGTGAGGAGGATGTGGAAGGTCACCAATTTCAAGGGAGATTATGTGGTTTGACATCCATGATTTACAACAATATAGAATTCAATGAATTACTATTTTTAGAAACTTACTATTTTTAGACTGCACTACTAAAATTGAAATTTGGGGCACCTCTATTTGGATTTTAGGGGTAAAAATTCATCAAGAAAAGCTCCATGCCATCTCATGATGTTCCCCTCATTATTAAAATTCCAACTATTCAAATGGTGAGTCAATTGGAGATACAGTGCAAAATTTATGGCTCCCAAAAGTTCTGCCATCAATTGGGGTGGACCCATCACCCGAATTGTAATCTAAATTGTTGCCCAGATCAATCACATAAGTGAGGGGTATAAATTCAACCCACTTAGTGAAATACTTGATGGTGGTAAGGATATGTTTATGGCTATCAGATGAAGTGGGGTTGATTTTCCAATGAGTTCAAGTCCTCATGTAGAAAATAGCCATGGTGTCAACATCTATTTTAGAGTTTAGGGTAGGGCATAAATCAAATTAGCACACCATTGACATTTGTCACACTTTTTTACATATGTAGTTTCATCTATATCCATCATGAGCCAATAATAACTAATACACAATAATTTTTTGGATAAGCTTACCCTGTTAGAATGAGCTTTACATACTCCTTCATGAACTTCTCTTAACAGTAATGTAGACTATGTCAAAGTTAAATAATGAAGTAGAGTTCCATCAAAATTGTGGTGGTAAAGGTTGAATCCAAATAGAGTATAATGAGTGTAATGATGAATAAAAACTTTAGTCTTTTTATAAGATAGGGTAGGTGGTAGAACTTGTTCATGAAGGTATTTGTAAATGTCTAAGTACCAGAAAAAATTATGACCAAAAATATCACAAATCATTGCAACAGTTGAATGTTCATTAGCTAGTGCTAGTGAATGAAACCAGATAAAAAACACATTAAGCTAACATCTTCATGCCTAGTTACTAGGGTGAGCTTAGTAACAAAAAAAAATGATAAACACAATTAAAAAGTAAGGAAAAACTAAAAGAATTCCTTCACTTTCCTTGGATGCTCCAAATGCCTTTATAGTAGTGGCTTGCTTTGTTTTGTGCTAATGAAGTCCTTGGCAATGGAAGCTTGTCTACCTCCATCTCTCCTTAGCAACTTTGGCTTGTGGCTTGGCTTGTCTTAAAATCAATTTGGCATGGTAAAACTAGTTTCATAAAGCTTTGTAATCAATTATGGATTATAACTTTGCATAATCACGTGTTTAAAATTCATGTGGTAAGGCCTCTTATTTATAGATTTTCATAAATGTCTAAAATCAACCTAAACCATCCATCTCAATATTGAGATGTGTGTATAAGGATTAATCCAATTATACAATTAGAATTGATAAATAGGCTCATCAATATTTGGGATAGAGGAGAAATTAAGAGCCATAGAGGGCTTTGATGCGGCATGGGAGGCATGAATACTGATATGTGTGATATTTATGGCCTAGGGATGTCTTCCCAAGAAATGAGGTCTTCTGATGATGTAGATATTTAATATTCATTTCTAAAAATAAGTATTCAATAAGTTTCCATGGAATTATTAATTAGGCTATAATTTGGTTTAATTAGTTTTTAAACATGATTAAACACTTTGTGCACAAATTACTCAAATTGATCAGAATGGCTTATTGGTCTAAAATTTGAATGGATTATAATTAGAAGGTGATGTCAGATGCATTAGATCCATTATCCCATTTAGGATTTTACCAACACCAAATAACAAAGGCACATGTCTTGTGCAAGATATTTGATAGGAAAGAATAATCCAAAGCACCTGTGTGCAAAATTAGCATTTTGACTCAGAATGATCTGATCAAAGTTAGCTGGCCCATAAATTGCATTTCCACATTTAATGACACCCTAGCTAGAATCAGTTGTTGACTATATTAAGTTCAAATATTTTAATGTGCTTTAGTGTTTTTAGGCCAAATTGTGTATTTTGGTAGAAATTGGCCAAAATCTTGGTTGGAGGTTATCGATGGCCAAATTTAGGTGTCTATAGTTTACCCCTATTTGGGAAGATGTTGCAAATTATAAGCATAGAAATGTCTTCTCAAATAATGAGGAAAGCCCTGTATGCCAAAGAGATAATGACGATTAAAGAACAAAGCTCTAAATGGTTTTAGGAAGCCTATGATGATTCCCCCTTGAGGGAGTGGCAATCACATTTTTTGATGGATGGTCCTTTAAAAATAAGAATGAAGAAAGGTGGAATTAACCCATGGTTGATATTAATCCAAACAAGAAAATGCTTGCATACATTAATTTAAAAATATTAATGATTTTCCCAAAGGTGGTTATAATCAAGAATAAAAGTCAAAATAATAATTTTCCCATAGGTGGTTATAATCATTAAGAGGACCTAAATTGGATAAATATGATTATGCCCTAGTTATTTTGATTATCAATCATAAATCAAGGATATAACTTGGAATTATAGACACCTAAATCTGGCCACCAATAACCTCCAATCAAGCTTTTGACCAATTTCTACCAAAATTCATAATTTGGCCTAAAAATACTAAAGAAAATTAAAATCTTTGATCCTAATATATTCAAGAGATAATTTTATCTATGGTATCCATAAATTAAATAGTGTAATTTATGGGCTAGCTAACTTTGATCAGATCATTTTGATTCAAAATACCAATTTTACACCTAGGTGCTCTGGATTGCTCTTTCCTATCATAAATCTTATCCAAGACATGTTCCTTTGTTATTTTTTATTGGTAACATCCTAAATGGTAATATGGTTATAATGCATCTAACATTGACTTTCAATTCCAATCCAATAGAATTTTGGATCAATAACAAGACATTTTGATCAATTTGAGTAATTTGTGCACAAAGTGATTAAACATGATTAATAACTAATTAACCCAAATCAAGGCCTAATAAATAATTCCATGGAAACTTGTTGAATAATTTGTTTTGGAAATGAATATGGAATATTTGCATCATTAGGTGGCATCATTTCTTGGGAAGACATCTCCAGGCCATAAATGCCAAAAATATCAAGATTCATGTCCTCCATGCCTCATCAATGCCTTCCATGATGCCCTCCATGCCTCTTAATTGACCCTTATTCCAATGTCATAATGAGTATAATTATAAAATTAACTCCAAAAATTGGATTTATCCTCAACCATACATCTCAATCCTGGGATGGATGGTTTAGGTTGATTCTAAACATTCACAAAAATCTATAAATAGAGAGGCCATGAACATCATTTCTAAGCTATTTTGGTGCAAAGTTATAATGCAAAAATATCTTCAATAATCCATTAAAATTAGTGTTACCATGAAAAATTGATTCTAATCCAAGCCAAAGGTGGCAAGGAGAGATGGAGGTAGCCAAGATTCCATTACCAAGGACTTCATGAGCATAAAGCTGAGCAAGCCACTACAACAAAAAATTTGTAGCATCTAAGGAAGGTAAAAAATGTTTCTTTTGTATTTTAGTTGTATGTTTTATTCATGTTTATTAACTAAGCTCTCCCTACTGCCTAGGCCTATAGATGTTATGCTAGTTAGTATGTTTCTTTCATTTTTTTTTCATTTTAAAACTAGCATGATACTAACCATCCTCTCTTGAGTCAAATTCCTAATTCACTCATGGCACACCCGATGGGACCAAATGCATACCACACATGAATAAGATCATTATGCAACTTTAATATCTTCATTTGGATCATTAAAACCCTTAAATTTTGATTTTATAACTTTGTTTTGCCATTTTTGCCACAAGTTTACATAGTAACTGACATTGGTTAGTAAAATCATCATCAGTTGGATAGCTATCATCGATCACTATTGGTATAACCAATATCATTTAGATAACCATCATCAGTTAGTAAGTGTAACTATCATCAGTTATAGAATCAAGGTCGGTCACTATGATTTTATTAAAACACAAACCTAAGACCTCTTTTTTAAAAGTTTATTGTTTCAAACTGAAAATAGCTTCAAGTATAAAGGACATGCTAACATTTTTGTTGTAGTACCAAGCTTAACATTTTCTAAAAACATGTTTAGATCATATTTTAAATGCTTAAAAATGAATTAAGAACATTATTTTGGTGCTTAAAGAACATTTAAGGTGCTTAAATAAGTTTTTTTAGCATTAGTTTTCAAAGTTACAACTAAGACCAAGGGTTTCAATGAACACCACCTCATTTTTTGAATTTGGGCTTAAAATTGAACACACTTGTCATTTTTATCTTCAGTAGTTGTTTGATCTAATTTTATTTAAGAAAGAGAGGGGTGTTGCATGTATGCTCTTCCATTTGTCCCCTTTAGGGAACCCTTGGAATCAAAACCACCATTCCTATTACAAAAAGCATATCCTAAGGCTTAAAAAGAATGTCGTTTAAAGCATTTCCCAAAAACTCATCAAAGTTTGGGTGACATTGAAAATGACCCTAAAGTCTTTCTTTTTGTCTTTCATTTCATTGCATCTTGCCTTATGAGGGGGACATCATTACCTCCCATGATTTCTTTAGGGAATCTTTGACCTAGGGTTTCATCTCTTAGCATTGACTTTATTTACTCCTTTGGAATTACACATGGGATGTATCTACATTTGGATATTTGCACTACACTGAGAAAATAGTATGATATAGTGGTTGTAAAAAGAGCTAAACCTTTTTACAACTAACCAATGTTATGGTCACCCAATTTCCTTGCTTATCTTTTGTATTGTTTGTTGTGAAATTCATTATGAAATTGATTCCACTAGAGACATTTAAAATTTTCTAGTTTAGTCAACCCCACATTGTCATACCCTTGCTAAGATTTGGATGATTATACTTAGTGTATTTTGGTCATTTTTGCTTGGTATGTTTTGAGACTAAAACTTGTTTATTTTTTCATAAGATATGTCAAAATTAGTTATCGATATATAACTCTTTTGTCTAAAGAGGCATTATACTAGACATTTTACACCACACTTGTGCCTTGAAATTTTTGCTAAACTTTTTGTGTGTGTGTGTGTGTGTCATTTGAGTTGAGTAGGGTAGTGTTATGATGCCCAAAACATGTCAAAACCATTTTGCCTTTGATTCTTTTGAAGTATAACATAGATCAAATCATTATAGCATGTTTACACCATTAGGCTGCTTAAATTGGTTCAAGACTTATTTCACATTGTGCCAAAAGCCATTTATTTCAAACCATGCCATATCTACCATTGGGACCTTTGTATTATGCCATCATGTTGTCCAATATTGTCTAACTTGTTTGGTTAAATCATAGCTTTCAAAGTTGAGTTTTTAATTAAACTTGTTATGTTTGGATCCAAACATTGATTGGTTTTTATTTAAGCCTTAATACATACGGCTGATACACATATCTTTCTCTTTTGGGTTGCATAAATTTGATTAATCGATTACCTAAATTTGAAAACTGTTGATGGTTTATTTGTCTACTTCCTATCCTCATCATTATTTGTGCCTTTATTTGGGAGAACACAACCTTTCTCAAAAAGCCTTTTATCTTATGTCTTATGCCTTAAGCCAACTAATCATGTTTATGTTTGATTACATGTGCCAAATTTATGTCAAAGTTATTTCTAAACTTGTTAGATTAAATCAAATCATATAAGCCTTTGTTTCAAGTCTAGATTTTGATGCCATTTGGCCAAAAGTCTTAGCATATGCATGTTTTTTTTAGCCTAGCTTTTGACTCTATGTTTAAACAAAACACCTTGTAACTTAACTTTTCCCTTTCTTTGTTTAGATCATGTTTAGAACACTTTAACCTAGACCTTTGACATACCAATTTTTATTTAGATGCTTGACCTTTTATGTGTATGGCATTTGACATTATACATTTGATGTTAGATTTTTTTATGCCAAGTCTTAGCACAAATTATTTTGGAGATATATATGTACTTTTAGACCATATTGGACATACAACTACACCCCTTTGACCAAGTATGACCAAGTTTTAACTATTTATCCTTTGGACATAGTTTTTTAGAGTTTGTATAACTCTAAGACTTTTTATTTTAGATCTTTCATCATTTGCATGGATATATCTTGCTACAATTATGGTTGAGTCACATACAATCCAACTTATGATAGAATGGCTGCATAAAATCCAATAGGGAACCGCTATAGAGAGATTTTCTAAGGAGTTTTAGTATTCTCCCTACAATACTCCATATGGGGAACATAGTCAAAATCCACAAAATCTAAATAAAAAATTTGATTGGCATGAAGAGGCTTGTGAGGAGGACTTTGAAGACCCAACTATAGATAATTTTGTTTGGGATATAGATCCATACCCTCTTTACAATAATTGGTATGTGAAACATAGTCAAGAACTAGCTTATGATCCAACTCATAATTGGGATGATATGGTTTATGAGGAAGACTTGGATTCTTTGGATTATGTGAGTAATCAAGCTCCACCATATCATAGAATTTATATTCAAGGACCAAAATGTCACACCATTCCCATACCAAGACCTCATCCTTTGGTTTGTGTGAACAACAAAGATACACAATGCTAAACTCTTTTTATACCATGACCTTATCCTTTAGTTTGTGTGAGAAGTAAAGCACTATAATGCCCCTTCATCATTCAAGGACCTAGTCCTTTGGCTTATGCAAGAAATCAAGCTCCACACCACCCTATCATTACCATTTTAGGACTTCATCCTTTGGCTCATGTGAGAAATCATGCTCTCCAATGCCCTACCATTATCCAACCACAAGTCATTCCTTTTCTAGTACCAATCGCAACCAAACCTTAACCAATCTAATCATTTGAAGACCAAGTTATGTTTAAAACTAGTATTTTCTAACTCATTGAAAACCAAAGCCAAAACAACCAACCAATCCAAGAGGTTTTTGTTGAACAAACCAGTTGTGATAAGTCAACCTATGATGAATCACCTATTGATCCTATATTAATTGTGAAAGAGTCTCACACTGATGATCCAGTCTATATTGAGTTACTTTTTAGTGATTATAACTACCTTTGGGAAAATCATTACCTTGACCATGTGCCTATTTTTCAAGAGCCTCCTATTAATAAGCCAATCTTTGAGGAGTTATCTCTTGACCCTTTTCCCATTCTATAGGAGTCCTACTTTGACAAACTAGTCTTTATGCAGCCTATTATGCCATCATAGGCCATTACATGTCCAAAACCAAATATTCAACAAGAGATCATTGTAATATATTACCCATTAGATAAATAATCAGAGTCAAAGTTAGGTTCTATTGTAAAATTGATATTGGGTTTAGCATAATAATCAAAATCAACATTAGTCTCAACCTCAAATTTAGAGTTTCTTGAGTTAGAATCCGATTCAAAAGAAGAATATGTTCATAGCTATTACAAAATTAGGTACATATGCCTTGTAAATTAAGTTAAATACATTTGTGATCCTTATACAATTTTTGAAGATGATTACTTCATATTTGACACAAGTTATCCTAGTATCTTCTACAAGGATTTTTTAACCTTTTCACATTCCACATGCCATTACCATCAACCAAAATAGCTATATAATTGACATTTCATCTCCCATAAATGCTGATTGGGATTAACAAAATCACACTTGTTGAACTGCATCCATGGTGACATAGTAGTTGAAGAAGAGCAAGGAGGCCAAGACCATATTCATATAGTAGAAGAACAATCTCTTAGTGAAACCTTTGTGGAGGTGTTAGGGGACAATCAATGTCAAAAATCAACGTCTTTTATTGAAACTTTTTTGAAAGCACTATAATATAATCAAAGTCAAATTTCAACATTCCTTAGTGAAACCTTCTTGAAGGTGCTACAAGATAATCAAGTCAAATATATTGGTGAAAACCTCATTGAGGCACCAATAGCTAAGCACAAAAGTTCTTCACTATTAGATGAAGTCAAAATCAAGGATCAAATCAAAATAATTTCCTATCTATAGCCTAATTAGATGATAGTTACTCTCAAGATCAAACAAAAAAAAAATCTGATAGTCCTATCGAGAGAACAAGTCTTTGACCTCACCATAATCAAAATTATGTTGAATCTAGTATCAACAACATTACGTGTGACTGAATGTCTTGATCTTAATTTGTTTCCCAACCATTCCACATTTCATTATCATTTGCCACTCTATTTTACAAAAAAACCTACCATCCATTATTTTTCCTTGTTTACCATCCATGGTTGCATTTTCCTTTGTAGAGGCTACAAAGATACATTGTCTTGATGTTTGAAAGAATTAGAATCAATGACCAAGAAATAACATAACAACATTCTTAGCGTCTAAATCTACATTATGTTTTTGAAAAAGTAGTTATTTATATGAGGTGTGGGATATAAATTAACATGTTCAAGTTTTTTTTTTGTATAATTTGTTGATTAGGATGTGCATCTCCCCATTAGTAAGAATAATAGAATCATAAACCACACTCAGGCCAAAAACATGTACCATACCATTTTATTACCATTACCATTATTACATATGTTTATTTTACATTATCACAAATATTGTCATTCACCCCATAAATTTAGCTAAACCATCTTACCATTTTATCCAATCTATAAAAAATCATCATTATCCTTAGCAAACCATGCCATCTAACCATTCCATTCTTATCTAGACCAAAGCCTATTTTTAGTCATCCTACATAATCCTATTTTGATCTTGGTTCATTTGGTTCTTCACAAAACTTTTACGAGAGGATTCTAATCATGTTTCAACAATCAATATAATTCATGTTTCAATGATAGTCTATGAGAGTAGTGTGATAGTTAATCTGGAAAGATAACTTTCATCCTATCAAGTTTGTTTATGTGAGCCTGATTATAACCACTTATGAGAAAATTAATGTTTCACCAATCTTGCTACTAATTATAACTATATATGGGAAAATTAATATCATTTAACTATTTCATTATATCCTATTTATAATTACCTATGGGAAAAATAGGGGAAACACTTGATTACCATGCATTGCAACATCACCTAGTCATTATTGTTTTCATTTGACTGGCCATTTGCTAGATTTGAGAGCTTGTTAGGACCTAATTATTTTTTCCCTACCTTTTTATGTGGATGGAATTACTATGAGTAAGGTCATTTTAGGAATATGTAGGTCATGCTCAATTCATGTTGAAATCACCTCAGTCCCCCTTTCCATATGCCCTCCCCATTTTGTGAGCAACCTAAGACAAATGCTCTCATCATTTTACAAGCAGGTATCTTGTCACTCTCTAATGAATTAAGATACCTAAAAATACCAAAAACATTAATAAAATTTCAAAAATCTAAAAATATTTATCCTATCTAAGCCTAGTTAGTTATCCTCAATCCACCTTACTGGGGCATGGTCATTGTTAGGATACTTTATTTTTCTTTTATTTTCAAGATTTATATCTGTTTATTTGTTTTAGGTTGTTTGTTTTTCTGTTTATTCACTTTATTGTTTGTTTATTTTCATCGTTGTTTCCTTAACTTGATATATATGCATTTTTTAGGTGATTCCTCAAGCACATTCTTCTTGAGTCTATCCATATTCATCCATTAACATTATCATCATGGTTTTTATCATTGGTGCATTATTTTTTATTATTTATTAGATCAGGAGTTAGTCCTTATGTATATTTTGGACAAGTATTCATAGTGTTTTATCATGAAACCTACCATCACATGCTTCAACAAAAATCAGATTCAGCAGGGTCTATAATTAATGGAGCTATAGACGTTTCTCCTTGGTACCTTGGAAAATCCTTCCATCCCACCCTTGATTAAATTAGTGTATTGACCATTCTAGTTGTATCATTACTAATAAGGATGAGCATCTCCTCATTGGCAAGTAAAATTGAATCATTTTCTATTGATCAATATTATTCTTATATTATCTCTTTCATCATTTTGTGCCTACTCATATTTAATTTATATTTTAGGTTATATCCTTGCATTATGCTTGATAATTAACCCTAACTTGGGCACCATTAGTTTTATCCAATCTAGGTCTACTTAATGATTATAACCATCTATGGGCAAATCATTATTTTGAATTTTATTCCTAATTATAATCACCTTTGGGAAAATCAACATCCTTTTTACGTAAATGCATAAAAGCATTTTATTAATTGTATTAATCTTGACCATGGGTTAATTCTACCTTTCTTCATGTTTCTTTTTGAGGGATCACCCATCAATAAATGATGACCACTCCCTTGAGGGGGAATCATCATAGGCTTCCCAAAACTATTTGGAGCTTTATTCTTCAAGCATTATATTTTTTTTTGCATACAGGCAATCTCTCATTATTTGAGAATAAATTATTATGCTTATAGATTGCAACACCTCCCAAAATAGGGGAAAACTATAGACACCTAAATCTGGCCACCAATAACCTCCAATCAATATTTTCACCAATTTATACTAAAATGTACAATTTAGCCTGAAAATACTAAATCACATTACAAGCTTTTAACCTTATATATTCAAGAGATAAATATGGCTATGGTATTCCTAAATTAGATAAAGCAATATATTGGCTAGCTAACTTTGATCGAATCATTTCAAGTCAAAATGCCAATTTTGTACCTAGGTGCTTTGGATTAATCTTTCTTATAAAAACTCTTTCAAAAGACATGTGCCTTTGTTATTTTCTATTGGTAAAATCCTAAATGGGAATACTATTCCAATGCATCTGACATTAACTTCTAATTCTAATCCAGTCAAATTTTGGACCAATAACAAGGCATTTTGATCAATTTGAATAATTTGTGCATAAAGTGGTTAAACATGCTTAAGAACTAATTAACCCAAATCAAGGCATAATCAAGAATTCCATGGAAACATGTTGAATGATTTATTTTTTAAATGAATATGGAATATCTATATCATCAAGTGACCTCATTTCTTGGTAAGACATCCCTAGGCTATAAATGCCACAAATATCAGGATTCATTCCCTCCATGCCTCATCAATGACTTCCATGATTCCCTTCATTCATATTAATTGACCCTTCTTCCAATGTCATGGTGAGGATAATTATAAACTTAATGCTAAAAATTGAATTAATACTCAACCACACATCTCAATCTTAGGATGGATGGTTCAGGTTGATTCTAGACATTCTCAAAATTTTATAAATAGAGAGGCCATGAACATCATTTCTAAGTTATTTTGGTGTAAATTTATAATGCATAAATATCTTGCATAATCCATTACAATTATTGTAACCATACCAAATTAATTTCAATCCAAGCCAAGCCACATGCTAAAGGTGCCAAGGAGAGATAGAGGTAGCTAAGATTCCATTGCTAGGGACTTCATGAGCACAAAGCTAATAAATCCACTATAAAAATCATTTTGGAGCATCTAAGGAACGTAAAAGAGGGTTTCTCTTACATTTTAGTTGTGTGTTTTATTCATGTTTATTAACTAAGTTCTCCCTAGATTATAGGCCTATAGATGTTATGCTAGTTAGTTTGTTTCTTTCAGTTTGTTTTCATTTTGAAACTAACACGATACTAACCATCCTCTCTTGAGTTAAATTCCTAGTTCACATATAGATGTTATGATAGTTAGTGTGTTTACTTCATTTTGTTTTCATTTTGAAACTAACACGATACTAACCATCCTCTCTTGAGTCAAATTCCTAGTTCATAGAGATATAGATTCAAGATGAGCAGGTCCAAAGTGATGGAATATATGGATAGAGGAATAAAATTGATCATTAAAAATGATTTAGTTATACCTAAAAATGAGGATATGATCATCCTTATTAGTAATGATACAACTAGAATGGCCAATGGGTTAATTTGATCAAGGGTGAGATGGAAGGATTTGCTAAGGTGCCAAAGAGAAACTTCTATGGATCCATTGATTGTAGACCTTCCTAAAGCTCATTTTTATTGTAACATGTGATGGTAGTATTCATGATAGAATGCCATGAATACTATCCCAAAATATGCATAAGGATTGACTCTTGATTTAATAAACACTCAAAAATAATACACCAATGATAAAAACCATGATGATAATATTGACATATGAATATGGATAAAATCAAGAATAATGTGCTCATTGAATCACCAAAAAATGCATATAGATTGAGTCAAGGAAACAATGTTGAAATCAAATAAATATACAATTGAATAAAAAACAAAAAAACAAACAACTTAAAATAAACAAACAAATAGAAAGTCTGAAAACAAAAGCAAAACAAAACATCCTAATAATGACAATGCCCCAATAAGGTGGATTGAGGATAATTGAATAGGCTTAGATAGGACAAATATTTTTAGATTTTTTAAATTTTATGAATGTTTTTGGAATTTTGAGGTATCTTAACTTATTTTAAAATGACAAGATACCTTCTCACAATAATAGTGAGAGCATTTGGCTTAGGTTACTCACAAAATGGTGAGTGCATATAGAAAGGGGGACTGAGGTGACCTCAACATATATTGAGCATGACCTACACAGTCTTGAAATGACCTCAAGTCATATTAATTCCATCCACATAAAAGGTGAGGAAAAACCAATTAGGTCCAAACAAGTTCTCAAAACTACCAAATGGCCAGTCAAATGAAAATAGTAATGGTAAGGAGATGCGACAATACATGGTAAACAAGTGTTGCCCCTATTTTACCTATATGTGGTTATAACTAGGATACAACTATTAGTGTAGTTTTTTTATTTTTCCCTATTATTTAATTATGGAAATTATATTTTTGTGCATACATGGAGTTTTCCTACATTCGTGCGATAGGCTAGCTTATGTGGAGATGTGTGTCATAGATGTGTCATAGGTGTCTTAAGAATGTCATAAGTAACTCCCTTGATGGGAGTTACTTCTCTATTCTTAGCACCTTGTCACCACCTTTCATGGAGGAGTTACAGTCTATTCTTGGGGTGCCTTAACCACCTTTTATGGAGGAGTTACTTACGTGCTCTCCTATATCTATTCTTCACTTTGGACATCTCATGTTAATCAGATATTGGGTTTTCTCCTATTTGTCTTGTGCAATTTATCTTCTTGTATAATTTCAAATTACTTTAGCATCTATGTGATGTGAACTAGCTTCATCTTATGTGATCACGTCTCCATTGCATTCGCATTATCCAAATTCTAGCAACAACTCCGATATGGTATTAGAGCCACCCTGATAATCATGTCTGGTTATGCTATTAATTTATTCTAAAATTCTCACTTTGCTTTCTTATTATTATTTTTAACTTAGTTGTATTTGAGAGTTTTGGTAGAGTTTCTTGAAAACTCATGTAAATCCATAAAAAAATATGTTAAAAAAATTTACTTATGTTGAGTTTCATTTAGATCTCCCTTTAGATATCTAAGTTAAAATTTGCCAAGACATCTTGTATAGATCTGTTGTGGCTTTAATAAGGTAGTGGAATTTATTTTTTTCTAGTCATTCTACATGAAAAAAATATCTGCAAATATAGTTTCTATTTCTTGTTATTTCTTGGACACTACTTTCAGCTTGGGGCAACTCTCCAAGAAGCACATCTGCACGTGGAGTAGGACTCCAACAGGGCGAGGTAGCACTGCACGACGTCCAACAATTGCCTAGGAGAAAGAGAGGTCATTCTAACTCTTCCTCATCTTAGCTAGTCCTTTCACTCTCTTGCCTTATGCTTGTTTTTTTGCATTGGATACATGTCTAGAGGATAGAACAACTACAAGATAAACTTGGGCGCCACTGCCTCCAATTTTTCTACTGTCAAGAAATTAAAAGTGCAACCTTATTTTGATGAAGGGTGAGGCTCGAGTTGGTAGGAGGCAAATTCCCCCTCACAAATACCTCCTTTGGATTCCTCTCTCTTTGTCAAATCTAACGAGTGGTTGGAAGGCCACTTTCTCTCTCAAAATAGGCATTTTTCAATAGTGTATTTTTTGCAAAATTAATAGTTTACAAGAAATTAAAACTTTAAAATCTTGCAAATGGTAGCTCAGATTCGAGTTCCATATTTTGAAAAAGTGCTTAGTTTTCAATTTTCCACAACTTAGGCTAGATAATTATCAAAAATTCACTACTTTATAAAGTGCCAAAAATTTGGGTCTCCCAAGACGCATTTTCGATTGAGTCTGACGTCCCATTTGCTTAAAGTCTTGAACTAATTTATCTAATATGCATTCTCAACTGAGCCTGATGTCTTTTGAGCATGCACTTTCATATTTGGGGGGGGGGGGTCTCAACATTTTAGGGGGGTGTGATTGGTTTTCAGCACTTGTAATCTTTGCTTTCATTCTCCTTTCTGCATAAATTCACAACTTGTAATCACCACTTCACCTAAATTCAGCTTAAAATGGATTATTTTCAAATTAAACCCATAACACCCTTTAACTATAATGAATTAAAAGTTAAAATGTCAATCATTTTTAGAAGCAAAGGTTTCTATAGGATCACCATGGGTACTAAAGTAGAACCCAACACTAATGCTGAAAAGGTCAAGTGATACAACCGTAGTGATGAAGCCTATGAATTACTGAGCTTGTCCATGTCTCCAAAACTTCTCTTCCATTTATAAACCACAAAGACTCCCAAAGACATATGGGACACCTTAAAACTCTTAGTTGGGAAGCTTGATGAGATGAGAGGTCATGAGCTCGAAAATAAACTCGTAAGTCAAAGTCCTAGCAACTTTGACACCCTACAGGACTTATTCACTAAGTTTAAGGCCCTTAAATTGCAACTAAAAGAATGTGAGATAGAGAATAAAGATGACCAACTCATCCTTTCTATTCTCACAAAGTTAGTTCCAAGATATTCAGTCTGAGTTTCCACTTTCCATGCCACGAAAAGTGCCCTTGGTGCTACATGGAAAATGCCTTCTTTGGATTCATTCATTGCTGACTTGACTAGGGAGCAAGATAAGCTAATTCAAATGGGAAAAATGAAGTCTACTCAACCCCAAGCCTTGATAGCTAGAAATGGTAAGGATAAAACTTCAATAAAGGAGAAGAAGAAAAAGAAAAAGGACTAGGAGAAGAAGAAAGAAAACAACAATCCTACCAAAAACAACACTGAGTCTTCCTCCTCCAATGCTAAACCTAAGAAGGAGAAGGTTAAGTGTGCCTATTGTAAAAAGATAGGGCATGATGAACAAAAATGCATCAAGAAACAAATAGATCACCTAACTCATCTTCTAGAGAAGCACAACATAGGTGTTCTAGAGTCCATCAAGCAGAATTCATCTACCCAAGATTCTACCAAGGAAAAAGGAAAGGGTAAGGAGAAAGAGAAGGGCAAGGCCCTTGTAGAAACTATAGCTTCTAAAACATCATGGGTCATTGATTTAGGTGCTTCTCACCACATGGGCTCTTCACTAGTTGAGTTTTCATCTTTAGAGCCTTGTAGCATGACTACAATTAGTTTGGGTGATGACACATCAGTTTCCATTGTAGGGAGAGGGTTAGTTGAAATGGAAGGAGGAACATTCAGTAATGTTCTATGTGTTCCTTCTCTTTTAACCAATCTCCTCTCAGTGTACCAAATCACTCACATTGGTTGAGGTGTGAGAGTTGAGTTTTCACCAAATTTAGTGGCTATAAGGGAGTTGCATAGTGATATTATAGTGGCAGTGGGTAGGGCAGATCACCAAGCAAGATTACACACATTCTCACATTTTGGACCAAATTCTTATCCAATAGCATTGCTAACTCATTCAGATGGAGTTAGCCAACTATGGCATGAGCAGTTTGGCCACCTTAACTACTGCTACCTTGAGCAACTTTACAAACATGACATTGCCATTGGCTTGCCTCGTGTCCAATTCTCAAAAGGACTTTGCGAGGGGTGCTCCCTTGGGAAGCATCCCGAAGTAAAATTTGACAAAGGCAAAGCTTGGAGGGCTTCACAACCTTTGGAGTTTGTCCACAGTGATGTATCGAGACCCTTTACCAAACCATCTTTCACAAGGGCCAAGTACATCCTCACTTTCATTTATGATTTCTCTAGGTACACTTGGATATATGTTTCCAAACAAAAGTCTAAAGTGTTTGAAAAATTTTTAGACTTCAAGGCTCTTGTTGAGAAATAGAGTGAGAAATCCATCAAGGTTCTTCAAACTGATAATGGAGGGGAGTATGTCAGTAGCAAGTTTGAGCAGTTTTACACCACAGAGGGGATTGATTTGTAGTGTACAGTCACTTACATTCCTTCACAGAATGGGGTTGTAGAATGCAAAAATAGGTTCTTAAAAGAGATGGGTAGATATATGATTCACTCCAAATCCTTAGCACCATAGTACTAGGCTGAAGCCATCAATTGTGCTTGCTACATTCAAAACAGGGTTCCTCACAAAGCTTTGAAAGGGATAACACCCTTTGAAACTTGGCATAAAAGGAAACTTGATGTTGAGCACCTTAGGGTTTTTGGATCCCCAACCATGGCCCACATTCTGAAGAAGAAACACAAAGCTATGGAATGTCAGTCCAAGCGTTACTTCTTTGTAGGATATCCAAATGGTATTAAGGGGTATTGCCTTTTAGATCTAATCACTCATGAGTTGTTCATTGAGAGAAGTGTCCATTTTTAGGAGAGTCCTAGAGACTCAACACTTGCCACTTCTTCCCCCTCATCAGATCTACTTCTTCATGATGATTCCTCATCAGATTTAGATCAGCCATAGTAGGTTCTCAAGCAAGATACATCTTCTTCTTCTTCAAGTTCAGACAGAGAGGATAATGATGCAGAGTCATCCACATCTAGTCAGTCAGAGGATGAGGAGTTATCACCTGACTCACCCACTTTTGGGCCACTTTGGGCTAGATATACACTTGAGAGTACTGGCACTTGGGTAGGAGATCTCACAGATGATAGATGCACTAGGGGGGATTTTTAGAGAGATCCACATGCCTTTTTTGCTTCAGTTTTGGATCCTTAAACTTTTTGAGAGGCATCGGGGGTACCTGAGTAGGATAGTGCTATGGAGGAAGAATATTCTTCCTTAATAAAAAATCAAACTTTGGATTTGAATTAACTTCCTAAGGGAAGAATGATCGCTTGATGCAGGTGGATATATCAGACCAAGTTTGCAGTAGATGGGTCGGTTGATAAGTACAAGGCGCAATTGGTCACCAAGGGTTTCTCACAGGTGGCAGGCATTGACTACTCAGAGACCTTTTCACCCATTACAAAGATGAATTCTATCTGACTCACCTTGGATATTGCCACAACACATGGTTAGGATGTGCACTAGATGGATGTGAAGAGTGCCTTTCTTCACAGAGACCTAGAGGAGGACATCTACATGGAACAACCACCAAGATTTTTTTAGGGTTCTTCCTTAGTATGTAGACTTAAAAAATATATCTATGGCCTCAAATAGGCCCCTTGGGCTTGGTATTCCAAGATGGATTCCTTCCTTCTCATAGTGGGTTTCACTAGGTGCCATTCTGACCCCAATGTCTACTTCTTGTGGAAGGATGATTCACCCCTAATTTTGCTTCTATATGTTGATGACCTTTGGATCACTAGGAGTTCTTCATCAACTATTGTAGTAGTGAAGGCATCTCTCCAAGATATATTTAACATGATAAACTTGGGTTTATTACACTACCTCCTTGGCATCGAGATCTCACAGTTAGATTTATGGATTTCTCTTGAAAAGCCTAAGTATGCTCTTGACTTATTAGCTCAGTTTCACATGGCTGATTTCAAGCCATCTCCGACTCCCTTTCTATAAGGATTCAAGCTTGAGGCTGACTATTCTTCACCATTTTTTGATGTCACTCACTATCAGCAACTTGTTCATAGTCTCATCTACTTGACTCACACCAGACCCGACATATCATATCCAATGGGACTTGTCTCCATATTCATGCAAGAACCTAATGAGCTGCATTAGAAAGCAACTAAGAGGATCTTGCATTACATATAGGGTTTATAGAGATATAAGATTAATTACAGATTTGTCATAGAGGTTGACTTGGTTGGATATACAAATTCAGACTAGGCTAGAGATTCATAGACTCACAAGTCCACTTCTAGTTACAGTTTCTCTCTAGGTTCTAGTCTTATCAATTGATTTAGCAAGAAGAATGTTATTGCTATATCATCCATAAAGGTAGAGTACAGGGGAGCTATTAATGTAGCTACTAAGGCTATTTGGCTTTGGGGGATTTTTTTTGAGTTTGGCATTCCTATCAGGCAGCCCACCATCATTTATTGTGACAACCAAAGTACCATTTAGATTTGTAGGAATTTAGTTCAACACCAACAAACCAAGCACATAGAGATTCACATGCATTTCATTCAGGAGTTTCTTCATAGTCAGGTCATTGACTTGATATTTTTCCAATCTTTAGAGCAGGTTGCAGACATCTTCACCAAACCTTTCATTGAGAGCAAGTTCATTCATCTACAAGCTCTTGTTGGGGTGTGGTCTACATCTGCAACATCATCATCTTCAGGAGGGCCTTCTAGCCTCTTCATTTCTTTTAAGACTCTCTTTTTTGGGGGGAGTTTTTTTCCTATGGTTTTTCTCCTTTTCTCTATCTTATGAGAGATTGCATTTGTACATGGGTACCTCATCAGGCCTAGTTTTTGGGACCCATTTTCTATGTCCACACTGCCCACCTAAGTTGTGCTTATGGGGGGTATTAGTGTAGGTTTTTATTTTTCCCTATTATTTAATTAGGGAAATTATATTTTTGTGAATACATGGAGTTTTCCTACATTCGTGGGATAGGCTAGCTTATGTGGAGATGTGTGTCATAGATGTGTCATAGGTGTCTTAAGAATGTCATAAGTAACTCCCTTGATGGGAGTTACTTCTCTATTCCTAGCACCTTGTCACCACCTTTCATGGAGGAGTTACAGTCTATTCTTTGGGTGCCTTAACCACCTTTTATGGAGGAGTTACTTACGTCCTCTCCTATATGTATTGTTCACTTTGGCCATCTCATGTTAATCAGATATTGGGTTTTCTCCTATTTGTCTTGTGTAATTTATCTTCTTGTATAATTTCAAAATACTTTAGCATCTATGTGATGTGCACTAGCTTCATCTCATGTGATCACATCTCCATTGCATTCACATTATCTAGATTTTGGCAACAAATGCAATAACAACTAATTTTTTCATAGCTGGTTATAATAAGTTGCAAGACTAGTGAAACACTGATTTACCCATAAGTGGTTATAATCAGGCTCACATAAGTAAGCTTGATAGGATGAAAGTTATCTTGCCAAATCAACTATCACAATAATTTCATAGACTATAAATATAAACACAAATTTGATTGATTTTTGAAACTTTATCATAATTTCCACACAAAAGGTGTGAGAAGAACCAAAGTAACTAAGATCAAAACAAGATTGGGTAGGATGAGTAAAAATAGGATTTGTTATAGATAGGAATGGAATGGTTAGAATGGTTTGGTTTTGCTTAGGATAATGATGGTTTGTGATAGATTACATAAAATGGTAGTAATTTTACCCCTAAGTGAAGAGTTGAATGGTAGGATATGTAACAATGGCAAATGGATATGTAATAATAGTAATGGCATGGCAATATGAAATGGTAGGGTACATGTTTTTATCATGGGTATAGTTTTTTATTCTATTGTTCATGCTAATGAAGAGATGTACATCCTAATCAAGAAATGATACAAACAAAATACTCAATCATGTTAATTTATATCCCACACCTCATCTGAATAACTTCTCTATTAAGAAATAGATTTTAATTTTCTTATCAAGAATGTTTTTATGATCTTTGTTGGTCATTGATTCTAATTTCTTCAAGCATCAAGACAAGGTATTTGTGTAGCCTCTTAAAATGAAAGTGTAGACATGGATGGTAGATAATGGAAAATAATTGATGGTAGGTTGGATTGTGAAATGGAATTGTAGATGATAATGGAATGTTGAATGGTTGGAAAATAAATGAAGATCAGGGTGTTCAATCACACGTAATGTTGTTGATGCTAGATTCAACATAAATTTGGTTGTGGCAGGGCTGAAGACTTGTTCTCTTGATAGGACTACCAAATTTTTCTATTGTTTGATCTTGAGAGTAGCTACCATTTGATTATGGTATAGATTGGAAGCTACTTTGATTTGATTTTTGATTTTGTCTTCATCAAATAGTGAAGAAACTTTTGTCCTCAGCTATTAGCTCCTTAAAGAGGTTTTCACCAATGAAGTTGTCTTGATTATACCATATCACCTTTGAGAAGGTTTCACTAAGGAATGTTGACTTTTAACTTTGATTGTCTTCTATCACTTCCAAAAAGTTTTCACTAGAGGATGTTGATTTTTGACTTTGATTATCCCCTAACACCTCCAAAAAGGTTTCACTAGGAGAGTGTTCTTCTTCTATATGAATGTGGTCTTGGCCTCCTTGATCTTCTTAAATTTCTATGTCACCATGGATGTAGTTCAATAAAGTGTGATTATGTTGGTCCCAATCAACACTTGTGGGAGATGGAATGCCAATGATATGGCTATTTTGGTTGATGGTAATGCCCTGTGGAATGATATTGAAATGGGGAAAGGTTGTATAATCCTCATAGAAGATAATAGGATAAATTATGTTGAATCTGAAGTACTCATCCTCAAAAACTATATAAGGATCATAAATTTATTCAAATTAATCTATGAGACATTCATAACCAATGTTCTAACAACCATAAACATATTCTTTTTTTGAATCTAATTCTAACTCAAGGGACTTTGAATCTGATGTTGAGATTGATGTTGATCCAGATTCTAATGGTAAATTTGATGTTAGTTCAAGAATATAACTCGACTCTAACTCTAATTCTTCATCTAATGGGTACTCTATTACAATGATGTCTTATTGAATATTTGGTTTTGGATAAGCAATGGCTTGTGATGGCATAATGGGATCTAAAAAGACTGGTTTGTCAAAGTGAAACTCCTCTAGGATGGGAAAAAGGTCAAGAGACAACTCCTAATAGACTATCTTATCAATAGGAGGCTTTAAAAAAATAGGCACATGGTTGAGGTAATGATTTTCCCAAAGGCAATTATAATCACTAAGAAATGAGTTGACAAAGATTGGCTCATTAGTGTGAGATTCCTTGACAACTGATATAGGATCAATAGGTGATTCATCATAGTTTTACTTATCATAAGTGGTTGGTTAAACAAAAACATTTTGTATTGGTTGGTTCTCTTGGCCTTGGTTTCCAATGAGTTGGAAAATACCAATTTTGAACATAGCTTAGTCTTCAAAGGATTGGATCGATTCAAGTTTGGATGGGATTGGTACGTGATGAGGAATGTTTTATGGTTAGATAATGGTATGGAATTGGGGAGCATGATTGCTTGTATGAGCTAAAGGATAAAGTCCTGAGATGGTAACAATAGGGTAGTGTGGAGCATGATTGCTCACACAAACCAAGGGATAAGGTCTTCGAATGGAAATGGTGGGATGTTGTAGTATTAGAATAGAAATGCTATGAATAAATATCTTATTTAATACATATTATTTACTAATATATCAATCTAAACTCTTTAACTAAATTAGGAGTAAAACCCTGATTATTCCCAAAATTGTTAAATCATTTCCTGAACTTGACTTAATTTGTTTGTGCATAAAAATCATAGGGTAATTTTCCTATAGATTTTTCATATCTTTTTATATTTTTTTACCTCCATAATAAAATGAAAAATTATCATTCAATTTTAAAATTTCTTAGTAATTTTAATATAATTTTATTTCAAACCCTAGTTGCCCATACTAGATCCTAGTAATTTTCCAATCCTTTTCTACATTTTTACTGGAATATTTAAATTAGAAAATCCATTCAAATTTCAAAATCCAATAGTAATTCTCAAAAACATTTATTTTTTCAAAACCCTAGTTACATCTACTAAGCCCTGTTAAATCACTAATTTTCTAATAAATTTCTAATTTTTACTTGCATATATAACTTAAAAATTCACTTTCAATTTTAAAATTTCATGGTAATTATCTGTTAAAACCCTAGTTTCCCATAATAGGTCCCATTGCTTCTTGAGATATCACATTACATTAGACAATTAGATTTTAAAAATGGATCTTACCTATCTATAAATATTTTTTACATTTCTTACAAATAATAAGGAGACCATACTTGGTCCTATCATGTATATAAATGATGAAGTTTACCATATGTTAATGCAAAGTTTCATTATTTCCATTTCATGTTTAATTTTAATAATAAGGGATGATATTAAAAAATTTATTGCTAAACATGCACAAGATTTTTATATATATATATATATATATATATCATGTGGAATAATTTCCAACTATATTTGCTAAACATATTAGACATATCATAGCATAATTCAAAACTCTTTATGAATTGATTCACAATTCCATGCTCTTTACCCTTTGCTTTATATCCCTCATATGGAAAAATTTTCAAGTTTATCATGCTAAACACATTATAAATGTTATAGCACATGCCAAACTTTCTTATCCATTAATGCACAAATTCATGTGTTCTATCTCTTGATTTCTATCCCTCGTATGAGAAAATTTTCAAGTTTATCATTATAAACACATTAGAAATGTCGTAACACATCAAAATTTCTTATGCATTAATGTACAAACTTATGTTCTCTATCCCTTATTTGTTATCTCCCATGTGGAATGTTAACTATAATCATATTTATATCGAAATTCTAATTCTAGGTACATGCATTTTAGCCCATATACATTGTTTCTTCCTAGATGTATATGCATCCTTGGCTACTCTTGTTTCAATGTCATATTTCATGTAAAGGAAAGAAATTCCTTCTCATCCTCTCCCTTAAGAGGGCGATAGCTACTTCCCTCTAACTAGGTCCATATATTACCCCTCCAAAAAGCGATGTAGCCCATTATATTATTTCTAATGCATACATGCAGCCTATAGCTTCTTCAAAAACTCTTTAACATATATGCTTACATCTTCAATCAGAAGCAACTAGGGTTTGCACTTGTGAGACTCTAAGGGATCAAATCACCAGCATGAGTAAGTTGATTTTAGATTTTCAAATTTAAAATAAACAATTAAATGATAAAATCACAACATTGGAAAATCATATTATAATACAAAATCCCTAAAGGCATCCTAGTGCCAATCATGTATATGTATTTTCACCTATTCAATTGGTTGCAAGAAATATTACATATCAAAACAAGAAATAAAAATTAATTAAATCTAAAATTAGTAATTCAAATATCATTAAAATATTAAATAATGTTTCAAGTGAGGTATTAAGGGAAATGAATAAATCTAAGTTGATCAAACTACCTCCTCTGCGTCCAGTGAGAAGATCTAGATATTATTATGCATATCATGAAATTCATGGGCATCACACAAATTCATGTTTGGAATTAAAAACACATATACAATATATACTTGATAATGAGTACCTTATACAAGGTAAATCATTCAAGTAATTCATAGTGACATAGGAGTGCATTCACAAAGGGAAAAATCTAGAAACAATACAAAAGTTGTTACCAAAGCATAACTCAGAACAACAAAAGGATCAAAAAGTAAAATTAGAGAAACAAAAATTAATAGAATCATAGATAAAAAATGAAAAAGATTCAAATCTACCTCTCTAAAATGAGGCTCAACTTTCAAAGCAGTATGGATTTGGTTAAAAATATCTACAACCATTTGTTTTTCAAGGTCAACGGTTGGGCAAGCATGCTCAATGCATCACTACTCATGCTTGTATGCATCATCCATGCTTTACATTTCTACTCCTATGGTAGACTTAAATTTATTTTTCTATGTTATTGTTTGTAAATTTATCTACATTACCATGATTCACTTGATATTCTTTGAGTGTGTATAATGACTTCAATACCCTTGATTGCTTCACTTTACCCATTAAGGGGGCATCCTACTCCTACATACAAAATGAACATTTATATATCTTCCTCTTGGGGGAATATTCTACATGACTAAACCATCTAAGTTATGTCATTTCTATATCACACACTCTAGTTATCATGTTGATGTACATTATTTACTAGCTTAAATAGATTACTCTATCAACACTCACTCGTATTTAGTACTTGTATATTTATTTGCATATACCTAGTCTTTTACTAACATGTATTGCATAATTTCATACTCTTTATTTGATTAGTTACATGTGATTTTATTTTCTAGTCTTTACATGCTTTATCTTTTTGTTTAGTGTAGCTTGATATGATTGCATTCCCAATTCTTTCTTATTTATGGTACATCCCTTAGGACATTTTCCAATGTCCTTTGCTTATATTCATGTGTGTGGCTTTGGAAATTTCTAATTTCCCTTACCTATACTCTTCTATGTGATTATGGGTTTCACACAAACTTTCTTGTTTCAACTATATATGGATGTGGCATTTGAAGATGCCGTGTATGCTTGCTTCCTAGTTTGAGTGACATGTGCCCATGTCCCTTATTTTTTTGGCCCCTTGGACACTCTTATATGCTTCTTTCTTCTTTCCTTGTGTGATTTTTTCTTGATTTTTTTTAATTATTTATAATACCATGATCTAAATCATGCATTATCTTGCTTCTTAGACTCCATGATGGACATCATGTTCCATCACTCTATGAAAACTAATAAGTAACAACTAACACTTCTAGTTCTAGTTTATTACATTACACATGTTTTTACATTATTATATCTACCTAGGAATATACTTTTTGATCTAAAAATCTCTCAATATAAACCATGCTATATCTTGAGATATCTTGTCAGTTGTCATTACTATATCATATATTTTGTAGCATAACACACTTGCAGGGCTATTTGTTTTTAGGGAAGTCATACAGGGTCTCCATTCCTACCCTTAGAATATGGGGTGAAAAACAAGAATTTTTTCATAGAGATCAGAGCTCCTATCAACCAAAAAATCTAATTTTATAACACTTAGAATAATGACCAGACATCAAACCAATCAGAACAGACCAAATAGATAGTGAAGAATCTAGAATAATGATTAGATTTGTCCCACGATAATAGTTTTGAGACTATATTATAGTGCCAATGGTTATCCTATCCATTTATAATGCTCCTATCTAAATACTAAAAAAAATTGAATTTCCAAAAGTAGGTAGAAAAGTAGGTTCAACTATAGATTTGCATAGCTAGACTAGTTTAGAATTAATATTTTTAGTACACATTTTGCTTAGAGAATATATATATAGGGGGAATCATGCACAACATGATATCTCTCACTTTTATTTTTAGATAAAATAGTTGGTATAACTTCTAGATCAAAATCCATGTTCCAAACATCAGTGATCGGGGGTAATGTGTGTGGCACATTTGTTTCTTTTCTTTCTTAGTTCAATATTATCTAGACATTCTCAATAGTGACATGATTTATTCCATTTACAAGTGGTTAACATAATTTTATAGTGGATTTCATATAAGCCTACCATCCACATTCCTTAGTTCTTGAGTTCCCAAGTGGCTTCCACATAAGCTAGATTCTTAGTTTCAGAGTGGCTTTTATATAAACCCAATCTCCATCTTTCAAAGTGGCCAAGAGTGGTCTAGTTTTTAGCATAAAATCAACCATCCACACCAAAATTATAATATCATAGTATATTCATGGGATTCAGGAGCCATCTCATATGATAAACATTTCATATTGGTACTAGTTCATAGCTTCACTTCATGGGGCAATGATGGAGCCAAAGGACTAGCTAGCCTTTATATTCTTAAGCCACCTATTCATATGGATTAGAAATATAGTCCAAGCATCAATCAACACATGCATAACCACCTAGATTCATTTATAAGGTGATGATAGAACCAAAGGGCCAAACTTTGCATTCTTGAGCCACTTTTTGAGGAGTTGAGCACTCAACTCTATTTATGATATTAATCTTGGTACAACATCATCTAGAATTACTCATCATTACTCATCATTACTCAACATCACAATAGGTTTTATATGGGTCCACGTACCCAATGATGTGTATTCATTCCTTTCTCTTCCTCCCTCTCTCTTACCCAGCTTTGTACATTCTCATTTTTAATATATCATATCTATTTAGAACTGATCTACTCTTTGTTTTATTTTTTAGTTTCTTACTTTATAATGTGCTCTCTTTATACACACCCAACATCACATACCTTCATGAACTTCACCCTTATAGGTAAGTTCAGGTACACCTTCTATTTTTTCTTTATCCTAGTACTTCACTTTGTTGTATCACTAAAATAAAGGTGGGGGGGGAATGTAGTAATGTAAAATGCAAAAATTGGTAACTTGAGCATGGCTAGTGACACCCAACCCATAGGACCCTCTTTCTTGCTCTCATGACCCTCAAAGGCTTATTTTCATTGATTCTGAGTCATTTGTAGCCTTATCAACTTGACCCTAGCTGAGTCAAGACCCTCTTTTCGTGACCAATCCATCCCCCTAAGTCCCATCTACCCAAGATAATATAGTGCCAATGCCAATCTTGTCCACTTTTAGCATTATTGTCTAAGTCAATTTATGTCTCCAATGGTCAATTCCTTTTGGTTTCCCATCCTTATCCTTGTCAACCTAATGTGATAAAATTCAATCCATGACCAATAAGTCGCTATAAAATCCCATTCAAGGATAATTTATAAAGGGGTAAAATATCACAAATCAAGCAATAATACAAGCAAGACTACTCAAGCACATTTCCCTCTTTTCTACATACAACCATCCAATACTATTTCCAACTTATTCAAATCCTTACACTAGTCCTTAGTCATCTCAAGCATACCTATATTCTCATATGAAAATTGTACCAAACACTTTCAAAGGGAGAGCTACATATGGCTTGATCCCTCTTTGGAGTATTGGTATGTACAGAGTATTCCCACACAAGGGGTATGGATCCATGTCTAGTAAATCTTACACACATTAACCCCCCATGCCCCCCCACCTCTTATTCAAAATTAGTTAAAGTAAAATGAAATATAGGGTTTAAAGAGAAAATATTATCTACAGGGAGCTCTATAGACTTTTGGCTACCAAAACTTTAGAGATAGGGTCATACAAACCTATCAAACAAAACCTAGAAAGCTCAGATCCTTTAGAAAATAGAGTCAAATAATGAATATTATGCCAATTCTAATCCTGTCCACTTTTGATGCTCCTATCTAATCAAAAAACAAAAGTTAGAATCCTATTTACAATAGTGTCCTAGGCCTACATTGTGAATATCATATCTTATTTCAATTAAATCAACACAATTTGAGATAAGTCTCATTTTCTCCCTCTTATTACTACTTTTATAAAAACTTTAATTTCCAATAAAGTTTAAAAATTAGTATCTTATTTACCACATATTATCTACTAATTTATAAATCCATACCCTTTAATTAAATTAAGAATAAAATCCCAATTATTCTCAAAACATTTAAATCACCAGGTAGTTGTCTTAGTTAGGGGTTTTAAACCAACTTGGCTCCACTCCTAATGATTATGAATATGTTACAAATCAGATTTTTTTCTTAAACTTAAAAACTTGAACTTTGCATTTACCTATTATAGAGGTGGTGGAAAAGTTTTGCCAAGTGATTGTGTAAGTTGTGGTTATTCAGATTGTGCCTTTGTATCTAATTTTCTATTATACAAAATTGCTTAGAGATCCTATGGTGGAATGAACTTAGGTTCTTCTATGATATGTGAAATATATGGTTCAACCTATGAGATTTCATGCTTGATAATCTTTAAATTTTCAAGTACTTTTTATACTATGGTAAGCAAAATGCACATTAGAATCTGAATGACCATCAATTTTTTCACATCTTCTTCTTTTATAATGATAAGGAAGGATCTTGAATTTGATATATTAAAATGGATATCTAACATAATATCATTCAACCTATCTATAGTCCTTTGGGATAGAATGGCCATAAATGTGTTGCATATTTTCTTGTTCTTCCAAACCTAGAACTTCTTCATTTTGATATCCCTAGAATGTAACAACTAATTGATCAATTAATATTTCTCTAGTATCTATTTAATAACACATTAATAATCTAAATTTCTCTATCATTACAAACTATAGTTGTGTAGAATCCAAGGTTTTTTCAAGGTGATACCTCTAATCAAGAATTATTTGGGCTATTTTCTTAGTTGATGCATATTAGTATCTATGATTTGTACATATTCCTCTAGTAATTCTAAAATTCCTTTCATTTCAACACATATGGCCTACCTTTGGGTGCATAATTTCTATGTACTCACCTAATCCTTCATTAGTTGAGTCATCAATGTAGTGGTTGTTTGTACTCATACATTACTTGATCACCAAGGACTTGCATACATAAATTAAGAGAAGTAGCACTAATGAGCTTCTTAGCCTTAGTAAATTTTCTTTTTCTTCTGATTTCTACTCATGTAACTGAAAAATATTCTATTCCAAGTGTGAAGCCTTTTATGTAATGGATTCTTGGAATGTATCTGATAATTCAATTTTTTTATATAATAACAACTATAAAACATCCAATAATGTATCTATGGAAGTGGGAGCAATCATGGTGAATGTGGCTATGAATGTGGCAAGAGTTGGCCTAAATTAAGCCAATGGAAGCAAGAAAGTGGAGCCATAACATGATGTGGTATGGACATCACACAACCATTGGGTAGAAGGGTGAGATTTTGATACTGAAGTCTCTTCTACTACACTTTATTAGGTCACATCCTTATGGGATGAAGCATGTTCTACTTATACCTTTTCCTTGTCTTCCTTTTCTTTTGCAATCTATGCCTCAACTTCAGGTTGAGCCTTGGCTATGGCCTCAAGATGCATTTGGGATACCTCTTTATCCTTGGATGTGTCCATAATTTTCACCTTGACATCTTCTTTAGCCTTAGCTTTACTATCAGCATCCACTTTAGCTTTGGCATTAACCTTAGCTTTTACCTTAGTAGCTTGCACCTCTACCTTGTACTATTCTTCCTTCTCCTTTTGGTTCTATTATTTGGAATCTTTCTCTCATTTCTCTTATTATATTTTCTTATATTTCACATCTTGCACCTATTTATCCTTACATTCCACCCCTTTATTCTCCCTTCTCTTATTCTCTACTTCTTTAAAAATTTCATGTTGAGCGTTTACTTCTTCATCTTGTCTTTACACAACCTCAACTTATTTTTATCCCCTCATTTTTTCCTCTGCTTCCTCATATTTTTTTCTTTCAACCTGATATTTTTTGACATTCTTTTTTCCCAACCTCAACTTCTTCAAACTTATTTTATTGTTATTCCTCCTCAATGCACTATTTCTCTTGTTCTTATTATGTATATTATTGTTGCACATGCTAGGTTTCCTATGTAGCTACTTATTCCACGTCTTCTTTATTAATTTTATTATTCCCTACTTTTCTTTGTTTCCTCTCTTCTTTTTTTTAGCCTCCTCCTTAGGATCTAGGGTATCCTACACAATGTCCACTTCTTCTACTAGATATGTTATAGTGGTATCAAAAGGTCCCTCCATTATATATACATCATTTGTTTCTATATCAAATTATGATTGCTCCATAGATTTAAATTCAATAACCACAGCATTGTGCATGAAACTATTTCTAGACTCAAATAGAGGGTAAAGTGTATCCTTATCTCTCCTCATACCCCTAGACTTCACTAGATGGGTACTAATTATTATGAATATCTCACCAAAAGATACCATATATTATTGCATGATGCTTGAAGGCCTATCAAAATGATTTGTATGGTGTTTTAAAAATAGTGGCCACAACATGATCCTTTTCTCTATTGGATCTACACTCTGTATAGATGGTGAACCAGTTATTAGATCTATTTGGAAAAAAAATTCCTCAAGTTTGCACTAAGATTTTTCTTAACGTATATTATCCATAATAATATAAGGATGGGGTTGTATAATGTTGACCCAAAGGTCTCTACTTACCTTATTCCTCACTTGGTAAGTGTGCACTACTTTTAAAAAAAAAGAATCCTTCTCCTACTCCTTAGCATAGACCTCTTATCTGATGTCTCCAATCATGCATTGAAGAAATTTCTCTTCATCAAACCCCAAAATTGTTAGATTGCACTCACAATCTATCCTTGGCACATGTGGGTTGTCCAACCAAGACTTGGTTTGACATTATCTCTTTCTAGTTATTAGTGGTGAGGCTCTTTATGCAAGTCCCTTTCATTTTCCTTTTTCTTGTTATAAGGGAGTTGTGGATTATTATGGTGAGGCTTGTGGTTGTGCTTGATATTTCATTGTGTACCTAGAGAGATGGTTTGAATAGGATACACTAACTTCATAGCTAGGAATCTATACCTCCATACTTTGGTTTAGGATTTAACCATTATGGTGAAAAAGGGCATTGGAGTTAAAGTTGGCATGGCCAAATCATGCACATTGATTTTAATACCATTTTACAACTTAGTTACTGATGCATGTTACCCCAAATATTGCATGACATCTTATGTAATTCAAGGGTATGGCCTGATCAAAGATAGAGCCTCAAGCCACCATGTGTTAAAATATACTAGTTTCTCATAATATTGGCCTTTCTTAGTCCAAGTGATGCTTATAAGGTTAGTCATAGTCTAAAAGTCTACAATAACATTAAATTGGCCTAGAGAGGACTTCCATTAGGTGAAGCATAACTAAAAAATAATATTGGAAATTTTGTAAGCTACCTAAAGCACCTTATTAATATTAGTGATAAACTCAGATGTAAGAAACTTAAGCTAATTAATGTTCTCATTCAGGTGTATCATGCAATACATAATGTCAATTACTCCTTTTTTTTCCTACTTGGCCTATTTCATTGTCTATTAAAAATCCTTTATTGTACACTCTACTAGAATACACACTAAAACATTCTCAATGGAGTTAATTAAGGTTAATATACCTTCCATAGTGGGAAGCTTATCCTAAATAACTTAATGAATTGGTGTTATGGTGGAATTGTATGAAAACAAGGATTTCCATGATCCATGAGGCTTGAGGCTCTCACCATGGTCTACACATTGATTAAGATGTTGATATCTTGGGATAAATGAATAACCCCATAGTTTTATTTTATTAACAAGGTATACATGACCTCATCTAGTTTCCTGAATGTAAGTAACTTGATTAGCCTCTCTACATCGTAACCCTTAAGTGGATGTTGAAGTACAAGAGATCCTACTTATGCACTTGGTTATGTTGATGGGGCAAAGAGAGTGACTTCAGCCATTTACACAAATTTGAATAGATCCCAATCATCTTATTTGGTTTATCTAAGACCTAGACCAATCCCAAGTTTTCCCTTCTATGCAAGCATTTTAATCTAACAAAATAAAACAACAATAAAAAAACACACAACATTAACTAACTGTTTCCACTTATGACCCACTCATAACTCTAGTATATTGATAGAGATTAAATGTAGTAAGGATTAAGCCTACAACCATTTATATGTCTTGTCAATATGGTTGCCTACAAATATTATATCATAATGGTACACTGTTGTGAGACCTATTAAATAATGTAGAGTCATTTCCATCTAGTAAGCATCTTCCCTAGAAATGATTTAAACCTAATATTATATAATAACACTTCCTATTTCATATTAAACTCTTTAGATCGTAATTTGTGATAATGGCATGCCTTATGAATAAATTTTCAAACCCTAAACAAAATGGAGAATCGATGTTTGAACAGGTCATTAAATAATCAAATCAACATTAATGAATAGATTTTAATCATGGTGTTTTATTTACTATTTATGAATATCTCTACACATTCACTCATATAACCATAAGTCAACTTTCCATAGCACTATGTGATTATAAAAAATCCATTTTAATATCCTTTATAATATACATTGAGGGTATTACAAGGCCCTTCAAGGTATCTCCTCAAATATACCTTGAAGGGCATTGTATTAACTTCAAGGGTACATTGAAAGTATCTCGTAGAAGATACATTTCAAACATGTATAAGGTTACCCTTGAAGGTATTATAAGGCCCATTAAGGTATCTTCTAGGAGAAACCTTGAAATAAAATTCCAATCATGTACATATTCAAGTTAGATAATATGATACCCCTAAAAGGTACTACAAGGCCCTTCAAGGTATCTCCTAGGATATACCTTGAAAGAAAATTCTAATTAAATGCATGTTAAATGTATCTACTAAGACAACCCTTTAAGTGTATTCTAGTAAATTCAAGGGTACATTGAAGGTATCTCCTAGGTGATACCTTTAAAACATGCATAAGGATACCATTGAAGGTATTAAAATTCACTTCAAAGTATCTCCCAAATTCTAAATTATCTTAAAAAGATCTTATTCCATAAATAGTCACTAAGATCTATCAACTAGAATTACTATGGCACATTCTTCATTAACATAACTTAAGTAACTCACAATAAAACTTTTAAAATTGGATATTGTATATATCAAACATCTAATATGCCATATCAATCAAAAAGAATGGAAGAGACCACCATACAACATAAACTTGCATAACAACCACAAGGAGTTTTTATTTGTATTTGATGTCAAAATTTCTCCTATTTGATTAGAGAGGGTTATACACTTTTTATTATATTGGGATGGGGCTAGCCTCATATCTCAATCAAATTTTAAGTTACACTCAACATCTCATTAGATACAAAAAATTTACAATAGGAAAGATTCCAAACTAGGGCTTACAAATATCATAAGGGCTACTTATAAGGTAATAACTATAAATGGTGATACTTTCACACTAATGACTATTGTAGTTGTTGTAGATCCAAACGAATTTGTTGCCACTATAGCTGAAGTTGTTATCATAGTGTGGGTTGTCATTAAGGGTATTGTTACAACTAGAGTATGGGATGTAATTAGACCAATGGTTGTAACTGTAATTATTTATGGGGTGGCCATGGATGTGTATGGCTTTCTTGCTCACCTAAATTTAGAGGTAGATATTATGGCTAGCTTGGAAGTTAATCTCCACTGACATGAAGTACAAACTAGGTCTTTTGAAAATTTTATGAAACTTATCCATCAACTTTTTATGTATTTTTAGTGATGCCCCAAGCTTTATGTAAAGTGGTTCTGCACTAAAAACCCTACTTCTAGCAAAACTAACTAGTTGTTGCACTTCATTGACTATTTTATAGATAGTACCCTCAACCTCTACTCTAAAAATGTTAGTATTTTATGGAGGTCATAAAAATGGATCCATATACCAAATATCTCTATGGAGTGACTACATTATTGATCCTTATTTCACCCAAAAATAGCCATAGCTTGCCTCTCTTGACTGATCAACTGTAAGACCAAAGACTTCATGTCTTGGTGCCATTTAAGTAAGGCATATCTCCTAGTGTTAGAACACAACCCTATATTGAGATGGGGGGTGAATTAGTATATGAATTATAACTAGTCCATTTTTAAAACCTTTTAATTTAGATTAAGACTATGTGTAGATAGTACATACATAAAAACACATAACACAAGATATACCATGAAAAACCTAATATGGGAAAAACCACCATGAGAATAACTTATAGAAACTACCATTCTAATCCAACCTCATAATAAGGAACCTCACTGGTTATAATTTTTAAGGACACCAATCCTAAGGAGCCACCAATCCCTTGATTTAAGAGCTTCAACTCTAAGGAAGCACCCACTCCCTAATCTAATCACCCACTCATCTTGTTTGATGGCACCATCCTATCAAATTATTATATTAAGCTACAACTAAAATTTAAAAATTAGATTCATACATGAATCCAAATTTTTGTTCTTTTTTAAAGGTCTAATCTACAACTAATCATATTATACACATTCTCTTTGTGCCTTTCTTATTCTCTACCTTTCTCTATCCCTCTAGTTTTGTGTCTGGATATGTCTCTATTTGACACACTTCATTGGCTTCACCAATGAATTTGATATTATCTATCCCCTCTAGTTTTATGTCTTCATGATTTTATATTTGACACACTTCATTTCCCACTCTCTTCTTGATTGCATTTGTATAGTTACCTTTTTGACACAACTCATCAATAACAACTCATCCTATCTACACTTTTGCCAGTGTCTTGATATTCTTTAGCTATGACATAATTATAATTATTCCAACTCACTTTTTCCTTTGTCTAGATATAATATATATAAATAATTGATTTAGGTTTTCATTTATTAAATGTGTTCACACATGGACTATAACACATCATACCAATTCTAGACTTTATTTTATTGTGACTTCAACTATTCGTTCCTTCATCTTGATTCCATGTATCACCACCATAATTTTAGGGCTTATTACTATCTATAAATTTTGTTGGACTTGAATTTTTATGCACAAGTTCATCAATGTAGATTTGATCAGTTATAATGATCAATATCACTAACTATGTTGATATATAGATATTACACACTAGTTCCTACATGTTCCTATAACTAACCATTTATATGAATATAAGTTTAAAAATCAGTCATTGATCTTGTGTTTGACACCATGATCTAATGGTCTATATTTAAATGGATCAACTTTAAAACATGTGAATTTGATCACATTATGATAAGATCATGCTATCTGTTTGATCTTTATATGCTTCTAAACATTATATTTGTTAGATAGAGATAAACGTTCATCTTTAGAGATTCAACAACATGCATTTGATCACATTATGATAGGATCATGCTATCTATTTGATCTTTGTATGCTTCTAAACATTAGATTTGTCACCTTTAAAACATGTATGTAAATTTTCTTGATCCAATATTTTTCATGTTGTTAGATCTCTAAAAATGAACGTTTATCTTATCGAAGTTGTTCTAGAATCCGAATAACGTGAGTGCAATGAAGATGTGATCACACAAGATGAACAAGTGCACACCGCAATATGCTAAAGCAATTTAAAATTAACACAATAAGAGAAATTACACAAGACAAAATGGAGAAAACCAAAATCTTATTAACATGAATTGGCCAAAATGAAGAATACATATAGGAGACCTAATAAGTAACTCCTCCACAAATGGTGGTCAAAGCACCCCAAGAATAGACTCCTCCACAAAAGGTGGTCAAAGTACCCCAAGAATAGACTCCTCCAAAAAATGTGGTGACAAGGTGCTAAGAATAGAGAAGTAACTCCCATACCCAGAATAGCCAGTCAAAGGAGTCATTTATGACATTCTTATGACACCTTACAATACAAATATGACAGACAATCTCCACATAAGCTAGCCTATCCCACTAATGTAGGAAAACTCCATGTATGCACAAATATATAATATTCCCTAGTTAATAAATAGGGAAAAATAAAAACCTACACTAATACCCCTCCATAAGCCCAGCTTAGGTGGGCAGTGTGGAAATAAAAAATGGGTCCTGGCAACTAGGCCTGATGAGGTACCCATGTAAAATGCAATCTCCCATAAGATAGATAAAAGGAGAAAACTCGCAAGAAAAAAACTCCCCCCCAAAAGAGAGACATAAAAGAAGTGAAAAGGCTAGAAGGCCCCCCCAAAAGATGATGGTGCTATAGATGTGGACCGCACCCCAAGAAGAGCCCATAGATGAATGAACTTGCTCTTAGTGAAAGGTTTAGTGAAGATGTCTACAACCTGCTCTAAAGACTGGCAAAATATCAAGTCAATGACCTAACTATCAATAAGCTCCTAAATGAAATGCATGTGAATCTCTATGTGCTTGGTTCGCTGGTTTTGAACTGGATTCCTACAAATCTGAATGGCACTCTGGTTGTCACAATAAATGATGGTGGGCTATCTAATAGGAATGACAAACTCAAAAAGAATCTCTTGAAGCAAAATATCCTTAGTAGCTGCATTAACAGCTCCCCTGTACTCTGCCTCTGTAGATGATATATCAATAACATTCTGCTTCTTGCTAGAACAACTGATAAGACCAGAACCTAGAGAGAAATTGTAACCAAAAGTGGACTTACGAGTATGTGAATCGCCAGCCTGGTCTGAGTCTGTATATCCAACCAAGTCAACCTCTATGCCAAATTTGTAATGAATCCCATATCTATGTGAACCCTGTATGTAATGTAAGATCCTCTTATCTACTTTCCAATATAGCTCATGGGGTTCTTACATGAATCTAGAGATAAGTCCCAGTGCATATGATATGTCGGGCCTAGTGTGAGTCAAGTAGATGAGACTACCAACAAGTTGTCGATACTGAGTGGCATGAACCAATGGTGAAGAACAATCAGCCTCAAGATTGACTCCTAATAGAAAGGGAGTTGGAGATGGCTTGCAATCATCCATGTGACACCGAGCCAACAAGTCGAGAGTATACTTAGGCTATGTAAGAGAAATCCCTAAATCTAATTGTGAGATCTTGATGCCAAGGAAGTAGTGTAACAAACCCAAGTCTGTCATGACAAATCTATCTTGAAGAGATGCCTTCACCACTATAATAGCTGATGAAGAACTCTTGGTGATCAAAAGGTCATCAACATATAAAACCAAAATCAAAAGCGAATCATCCTGCTATAAGAAGTAGACATTAGGATTAGAATGGCACCTAGTGAAACCCACTGTGAGAAGGAAGGAATCCATCTTGGCATACCAAGCCCGAGGGGCCTATTTGAGGCCATAGATAGATTTCTTAAGTCTGCATACTAAGGAAGAATCCTAAAAAAATCTTGGCGGCTGCTCCATGTAGATCTCCTCCTCAATGTCTCCATAAAGAAAGGCACCCTTCACATCCATCTGATGCACATCCTAGCCATGTGTTGCGGCAATAGCCAAGGTGAGTTGGATAGAAGTCATCTTTACAATGGGTGCAAAGGTCTCTAAGTAGTCAATGCCTACCACCTGTGAGAAACCTTTGGTGACCAATCGCACCTTGTACTTATCAACCAACCCATCTACTGCAAACTTGGTCTGATATATGCACCTACATCAAACTATCTTCCCTCCCTTAGGAAGTGATTTCAAGTCCCATGTGTGATTTTTGATTAAGGAAGAATATTCTTCTTCCATAGCACTATCCCACTCAGGTACCCCTAATGCCTCTTGAAAAGACTGTGGATCTAAAAATAAAGCAAAGAAGGCATGTGGATCTCTCTAAAAATCCCTCCTAATACGTCTGTCATATGTGGGATCTCCTGCCCAAGTGCCAACACTCTCAAGTGTCTGTCTAGCCCAAAGTGGCCCAAAAGTGGGTGAGTTAGGTGTTAACTCCTCATCCTCTAACTAAATAGAGGTGGATGACTCTACATCACTATCCTCACTGTCTAAACTCAAAGAAGAAGAAGAAGATGTCTCTGGCTTGAGAACCTATTGTGACTGATCTAAATTTGATGAGGAATCATCATGAAAAGTAGATCCAAAGAGGGAGAAGAAGTGTCAAGTGTTGAGTCTCTAAGACTCTCCTAAAAATGGACACTTCTCTCAATGAACAACTCATGAGTGATGGGATCTAGAAGGTGATATCCCTTAATACCATCTGGATATCCTACAAAGATGCAAGGCTTGGACTAATGTTCCAAAGCTTTGTGTTTCTTCTTCAGAATGCGGGCCATAGTTGGGGATCTGAAAACTCTAAGGTGCTCAAGGTAACGGTAGTCAAGGTGGCTGAACCACTCATGCCATAATTTGCTAACTCCATCTGAATGAGTTAGTAATGTTGTTGGAGAGGAATCTGATGCAAAATGTGAGGTGTATAACCTAGGTTGGTGATCTGCCCTACCCACTGCCACTGTAGTATCACTATGCAACTCCCTAATAGCCACTAAATCTGGTGAAAACTCAACTCTCATGCCCTGACCAATGTGATTGATTTGGTACATTGATAGGAGATTGGTTGAAAGAGAAGGAACACTTACAACATTATTGAATGTTCCTCCTTCCATTTCAACTGACCCTCTCACTGCAATGGAAATTGATGTGTCATCACCCAAACTAATTGAAGTCATTCTAAAAGGCTCTAAAGATGAAAAATCAACTAGTGATGAACCCATGTGGTGAGAAGCACCTGAGTCTATGACCCATGAAGATGTAGAAGCTATAGTTGCTACAAGGGCATTGCCCTTTTCTTTCTCCTTACCCTTGCTTTTTGCCTTAGTAGAATCTTGGGTTGATGAATTATGCTTGATGGACTCTGGAACACCTATGTTGTTCTTCTCTAGAAGATGAGTTAGGTGATCTATTTTTTTCTTCATGCACTTGTGTTCATCATGCCCTATCTTTTTCCAATAGGCACACTTAACCTTCTCCTTCTTCGGTTTAGCATTGGAGGATGAAGACTTAGTGTTGTTTTTGGTAGGATTGGTGTTTTCTTTCTTCTTCTCTTGGTCCTTGTTCTTTTTCTTCTTCTCCTTTGTTGAAGCCTTATCCTTACCATTTCCAGATATTAAAGCTTGGGGTTGAGTAGACTTCATTATTCCCATTTGAATTAGCTTATCTTTCTCCCTAGTCAAGTCGGCAATGAATGAATCCAAAGAAGGCATTTTCCATGCAGTGTCAAGGGCACTTTTAGTGGCATGGAAAGTGGAGACAAAGACTAAATAACTTGGACCTAACTTTGTGAGAATAGAAAGAATGAGTTGATCATCTTTCTTCTCTATCCCACATTCTTTCAATTGCAATCTAAGGACCTTAAACTTAGTGAAGAAGTCTTGTAGAGTGTCAAAGTTGCTAGGACTTAAAATTATGAGTTCATTTTCAAGCTCATGACCTCTCATCTCATCAAGCTTCCCAAACAAATTTTATAAGGTGTCCCATATGTCATTAGGAGTTTGGGAGGATTCTAAGTGGAAGAGAAGTTTTGGAGACATAGATAAGCTCAATAACCCAAAGGCTTCATCACTATGGTTGTACCACTTAACCTTTTCAGCATCAGTGTTGGGTTTTATTTCATTTCCCATAGTGATTCTATACAACCCTTTGATTTTAAGAATGATTGAAATTTTAACTTTACATTCATGATAGTTGAAGGGTGTTAGGGGTTTATGTTGAAAAGAATCCATTTTTTAGCTAAATTTAGGTGAAGTTGTGTTGATTGCAAGTTGTCAATGTATGCAGAAAGGAGAATGAAAGCAAGTTGTGAAAAGCAATCACACCCCCCTAAATATTGATCCCCCCAAAAATATGCAAGTGCACACTCAAAAGACATCAGACTCAGCTGAAAATGCATCTTAGAGCAATCAGTGCAAGACTAGAGCAAACAGGATGTCGGACTCAGCCGAAAATGCATCGCGAGAGACCCAAAATTTTTGTCACTTTATAAACTAGCGCATTTTTGAAAAATAAAAATTCTAAATTATGGAAAATTAAATTACAAGCACTTTTTCAAAAAATGGCACCCAAAACTGAGCTACTGTTTGCAATATTTTAAAGTTACAATTTTCCCGTAAACTAGTGTTTTTGCAAAAAAAGCACTAAAACATTAAAAAAATGCCAGTTATAGGGAGAGAAAGTGGCTTCCAACCACTCATTGGATTCATCATGGAATGAGGAATCCAAATGAGGTTTTTTTGTGGAGGAATTGGCCTCCTACCAACTCGGGTCTCACCCTTCATCTTCGACAGATGAAGATACAAGTTTTAATTGAAAATCCCTAAAATACAAAATTATCTAAAAATTTTAATACTCAGTCAAATTGACTTATTTTTGTTTTAACATATCCATTTTGACTAAAAATAATGAAACAAAGATAGTTTTGAAAGAAGCCACGTGTCGAAGAGGTGCCAAATAGGATGCCAAGTAGGAAGGGGCATCCAAAAATGCACAGTCCAAAATTTTGACTTAGAAAAGACAAAAAACTAAATGCAGCCTATTGAAACCATACACCCTGATGTGTGGTAGAACATAAGCTCAACAAATAAGTGCATAAGCTGGAAGTATAGTAGCAGACACAACAGGAAGTGGCGTCCCAAAAAGAAGGGCACAAATCTGAATTTTTTGCAAAAAACAAAAAAAAGACAGCAAACCTGCTGGAAAGATGTTGTACAACTAGATGATGTGGCTGGAACTGACTGCAACTTGCTGGAACTTTCTGGAAAAGAGGTTGGCATAGAAGTGAATCTAGAAGCTAGGCGCTTTGCTAGAAGACTATTGTTGGAGGGCATTGGAAAGACTGAAACGTGGTAGCAGAAGTGGTGCTGGACCTGATGTTGGTGAAGGACATAAGCTTGGCGCCTGGACTAGAAGAGTGCTGCTAACTAGAAGAGCTTAGAGCTGATCCTCCCTCTATTCCCTGAAGTGAAGACAACCAAAAAATACCCAAAGGCCAAGGATTTGCAAGGAAACTAACCAGAAAAGATTTTGAAGTTTTTTTAATTTTAGACCAAATCTAGAATTAAAAAAGGGAACTCCACTCCTCTTGATTTCAAAATAAGCTAAAAGCATAAACATACACAAGATTACCAGACAAGCTTTGATACCATCTCAGAGTTGTTTCAAAATCTGGATAACACGAGTGCAATGAAGACGTGATCACACAAGATGAACAAGTGCACACCACAAGATGCTAAAGCAATTTTAAATTAACACAATAAGAGAAATTGCACAAGACAAAATGGAGAAAACCAAAATCTAATTAACATGAATTGGCAAAAATGAAGAATACATATAGGAGAGATAGTAAGTAACTCCTCCAAAAATGGTGGTCAAAGCACCCTAAGAATAGACTCCTCACAAAAGGTGGTCAAAGCACCCCAAGAATAGACTCCTCCAAAAAAAGTGGTGACAAGGTGCTAAGAATAGAGAAGTAACTCCCATACCCAGAATAGCCAGTCAAAGGAGTCACTTATGACATTCTTATGACACAAATATGACACACAATCTCCACATAAGCTAGCCTATCCTAGGAATGTAGGAAAACTCCATGTATGCACAAATATATAATATTCCCTAATTAATAAATAGGGAAAAATAAAAACCTACAATAATATATCTCTATCTAGACATTAAATGTAGATCTCTTCATCCCATCTCGCTACTTCCTATATCTTTAAATCATTTTTTCTCTATTGATTTTATCAAACATGCTTGGTATTTAACTTGCCACTATTTTTATAAACATTAATCACTTTATTCCATCTAAGTCCACTCACTTTGTTGTAACTCTATTATATGATCATCTATTAACTGTCAGATCTTTTGACAAGCTCTATATTTATTTCTACCCAACCCTCAAGAATGTGACATTAGGCATAATCACATGCCTTTTATACATATCTTTTAGTTTTTTCTATTGATAAATTTGGCATCCTTGCATTACTCATTGACCTTTTGAATTTAAACTGCACCATATATTAACTATCTAGGCTCTATGATTGTGACATTTATCACCTGTACATTTATTCAAAGGTCCTTTTAATAATTTGAATTCATTACACTTCATTTGATCATATATGTATGATTAATTGATAAACATTGATCAAGTTAGGACATAATATAAAGTTTAAGACTTAGGAAATATTAAATTTTTTGATCACTTCTCAAGCTGATAATTACTAGGTCAAGGGGCCAGTTTGACAACAATGATAAAGACTAAAGTTATAACATAAGCTACTAGGTCCTAGTTATATCTAGTCAAAATCAACATAGAAAGTGTTTATTGATAGCATGACATAAACCCTTAGAGTTTAACTAAGAAACCCTATTTTATTTGAGAGCAAAGGTAATTCAATTTTGAGCTCATTCCTTTTCTTTTAACCCAATGGATCCCATATTCAAGATGCTGATGAAAAAACAATCATTGATATTATATCTATTTCCTTTGAAATTTTCCATAAATGTTATTTATAAAAGCATGACAACTTTTCAAGACTTTGTGAAATTTTTGACTAAGTATTGAGACCATTTTAATATGCTTGGAAGTCTAACTTTTCACTTGCATAAATCTTATTGTGCTTAATCACATGATCTATAAATTAGTGTGTATGATCCTCAATCATAAGAGATTACATCCATATAACTATTTTATCTTTAATTCTTCATACGTGTAAGATATGACATCATTAAAATGACTATTCATCTATTTCTTCTAATCTACAATTTGACTGTGTTGGAAAACACTGTCAAAATAGCTTGGAGCCCAATTTTGATCAAGTATATCTTATGTCACACTACTTCGTATGACCCAATATTTAGTACATAACTTCTAAAAAATAATGTGATCACAACCATATGACCAAGTCCCCCAAATTCATTCACATGTGGTAATGGTTATTTCATAAAAATTCCTTTTCATCTTTTCTATCATAGATCCAAAATGTCTAGATGATCAATATGAGGAACCAAAAGAATTCCAATCACACACACAAGCATTATAATTAGTTTTGACCTCTGATAGGATCCTTTGCGTATCTTTTAAGCATCATATTAATTCCTGACATTAATTACATGCTCATAATTTCCTTTTTGACATCAATGATAGTCATATTTCCAATAATCTCCCCCTTTGTCATTGATGGCAAACTAAATGCTCTGATCTTCTTCTATTTAGTTTCTTCTCTAACATTGCTTGCATTGTCTTCTAATAAGTATGAACTAAAGCTATTCATACCAAGTGTGTTCACCCTTAAGTAATGGCACATTTGCCTAATACTCAACTTGGACACTTTCTCTGCTTATTCTTTGACATCTGCACTTTGTCTCCAAACTTTTGAAAAGAGTATTTTGTTATTCTTCTCCTATTGAAAATTAAGTCCTTCATTTTTTAGTTTTGAAAGTAGATAAAATAAAGTGAGTATTAATGTGTGCGTATGAATACCTCATATAATTTTTTCATTGATCTAGATGAATATAGGAACTCATCTTTGGCTAGGGAGGATAACCTGTAAATCACTAGAAGATAAGAAGAGAGTGTTGTTAGATGGTAGGTTGAGTGGATTGCCTAGTGAATGATATATCCAAGAAGCACAAGGATTTATAGGAGGTTGTTAATCCAATTTTTAGATAATTAAGTAAGAAATTATATAATAAATATAGTTACATTAAATTGATAAGAAAGGAGATATGAAAGAAGATAAGTAATGTACCTAATAAAAGACATGATGTGAAAGTGTATTAAGGTTAGGTTCATAGAATCAAAGTAGAGTTTTTAGAGAATTTAGGAATAGAAATAAGGATTTGATTGGATAAAAGGGGGAGAAAATAACAATCCATTATTTTCTCTGACAGTGACCATCGGTGGTCAAGGTGATCGCTAATGGATGGATATGACTGGTGATGGTTAGGTAACTTGTGACAATGTTTGTGACTAGTGATGATTGTAACAACCATCAATGGTTTCCTAAGGGTACCTATGGAGGATTAAAATGATGGTGGAGATGAGGTAATTAAGGGGTAAGAGGAGGGATATGGGCACTATGGATAAGGAAGGATGTTTATATATACTAAGCAAGACAGAAAGCTCAAATGATAGAATAAAATACTAAAATAAGTAAATGATACTTGTATAATGCCAAGTGGATGATAGTTGAAACCTAGAGAGAGTTGAATAGCATAACAATAATCTTACCTTTAAAAGTCATGTGGATAGAGATTTATGGTCTTGGATGCCTACATAGAGAGAATAAGAGAATCTAAATGCAAATTTATGGATCCACAACCCCTCCAAGAGCCCTGTGTTTATAATAAAAAACATGACAGGTGAAGAGGGAAGCTTTTAGGGAAATTTGCTAAGTTGGGAGGATAAAGATGCCTATTTTTTATCATTTTTTTTAAAATATAGTTTTAAACAAAGTTACCATTTTTGAGGATGTTGTTCTTGAACAAATCTATAAATGATTTTAAATATTAACTATCGATAGTTAGGGCCAATTGTCAATGGTTTCCCTAATTGATAATGATCGAGGGCCATGAGTAAATGGGTGAAAAGGGCCTAACTTTAGTGATATGTTTAGAGGGTGTTCTGACATAATAAAGTTTTAAATAGGTGATATTAGGTTAGGTGTGGTCCATAGGTAAAGACGACATCAAAAACTATCATTATATAGTTTTTGAATGTCTATATTTTTCCCCTTTTTGTCATGTAGATTTAATCAAGCTATAGAATTAAAAAAGGTGGTTGGTCAAGGTCTAAGTCTAATTACCTTGAGTGTGGGAGGGAGGACGTGTTCCCCATAAAACTAAGATTCAATGAAGTATGGGTGAATTGGGTTAGGGTTTGATGAAAGTTAAATGGAAGTCATAAGGTTGTTGACCCTATCACACATAGTGTACAACTAAGTGTGAGATCCAAGACTACGTAAAGACTAACATTTTCATGTTGGGATCAATAACATTATGTCCTAGGATAAGTGAGAAAGTAACTAGTCCCTAACATTGGGTATAGATGATCAAGTCACACTCATCAGGTGTCTTAGAAAGGGTTGATGTTTACTCATGTATCCAAGGTAGGAAGTTCTCTTGAGAAGAACACAAATGTTTAGGTCACACATGAAGGAGTGCATGTATGTAAAAGTTCCTATAATGAAATTACTTCAAGAATTAAGTATAACAGCAGAATTATATCCAAATATGACTGAAATATATTCAAATATATGATAATATATAAGCCACTTCGAGGGGGTAACCTCCACAAGCTCCAATAAGAGCAGAATTCACAATATGATGATAAATGATTACCCACTACCTCCTATATATAGTCTAACTAGTCCATGATTACTCCATAGGCTGACCTACTAATCTAAAGAAAGCTGACCTACTAATCTAAAGAAATCCACAAGTTGGCTAATACTATCCTCATACATGTGATAGGTTAGGGGCGTAGCATGCCCTTCCCCTTCAAACCAATCTTGTCCTCAACATTGAAAAACTATGGATGTTTTTGCAAAAATTATTCACCTTCCCAAGTTGCATCTTCACTACTTTGGTTTTTCCATTTGATCAAATATTCCTTAATCTCTCTGGTTCTCAACCTCTTAGTACATGTTTGGAGGATCTTCTCTGGTTCCAAAATGACTCATCCTTCTTCATCTAGTTTTGGGAGCTTTGCCTGGGCAGAAACTTTTTGTCTAATGATCTTCTTCAAATAAGAAACATGAAATACTGGGTGTATGTGAGATGAATGAGGTAACTCGAGCTTGTAATCCACACTTCCAATTTTTTGTAGAACCTGATAATGGCAATAATACTTTGGAGCAAGTTTGTTGTCCTTTTTCTATTGCTTCAAGGAAATCTACTTATAAGGTTGCAAACAAACAAATACACAGTCACCCACCTCAAAATTTCACTCACTCTAGTGTTGATCTACTTGTTGCTTCATCCTATTTTGTGCCAAGGCCAAATTCTCTCTCAAAATAGCCAAAACCTCTTGCTGATGTTGAATGTTCTCTTCCACATCTCGAACCTTGGTGTCCACCTTTAATGAAGAAGTGATGGAAGGTGGATGGTAACCATATAGTGCTAGAAATAGAGACATTTTAGAAGAGGTATGGAAAGATGTGTTATACCACCATTCTGTAAGTGGTAGCCATTTAACCCAATGTTCTTGTTTATTTGATACAAAACAACAGAGATACCCCTCTAAACATTTGTTAACCACTTCAGTTTGTCCATCAGATTGGGGGTGGTAAGATGAGCTATGAGCTAGCTGAGTACCCAAACAAGAAAATAGTTCAGTCCAAAAATTACTAGTGAAAATAGGATCATGATCACTTATAGTTATTTTTGGGGTTACATGTAATTTGAGAACTGCTTCCATAAAAATAGTCGTGATTGTACTTGCTAAAAATGGGTGTGAGAGAGCACAAAAATGGGCATATTTTGTAAGCCTATGCAAAATGACCAAAATAATATTATTACCTTCAAAAGAAGGCAACCCAGTGATGAAATCCATGGAAACCTCCTCCCACCTTTGGCTAGGAATAGCTAATGGTTGTAACAAACCTGGGGTCTTAACTATTTCACCTTTATTCTGTTGGCATATCATGCATTCTTCCAAAAAATTTTATACATCTCCCTTGAGTCCTTCCCAAAATAATTCTTTCTTAATTATATGATAAGTTTTTAAGAACCCTAAGTGTCCCCCAAGTGGAGATGCATGTAATTCTGTAAGAATCTTATGCTTAAGCTCTAAAGTTTTACGCAAATATAACCTACCCTTATACCATAGGACATTCCCTTTCCATTCAAATTTGTTAGAGGATAAATTACCTTTCTAGAGATTCTAAATCAAAACCTGTGTATCCTTGTCTTGCTCCCATTCTAACCTAGCTTCATCCACTGAATCTACTTGCAATATGGACATTTCACAAAGTAATGCTTCTGTGGATGCATCCCATCTAGATAGTGAATCTGATACTTCATTATCTTTACCCTTCTTGTAGATGATTTTAGAATCATAACCCAACATTTTGGTTACCCATTTTTGTTGTTCCTCAGATGATAATCTTTGCTCCAAAAAGTATTTGAGACTATCATGATCTGTTTTCACCTTAAAGTGTCTACCCATCAGATAAGGCCTCCATTGTTTAACTGCATGAAGAATATCCATCATGTCTTTCTCATAGATAGGTTTTTGTAGATTCTTACCTTTGAATTGACAAAGTTCAAATGCAATGGGTCTTCTTTCTTGCATTAGTACTACCCCCAATCCAGACCCCAAAGCATCACATTCAATAGTGAATGTTTGTCAGAAGTCTGGAGTAGCTAAAATTGGAGTGGTGCACATAGCTAGTTTTAGTTTCTGAAATGCTTTGGTGGCATCATCATTCCAACAAAAATCATCCTTTTTTAGCAATGCAGTGAGTGGAGCTGCTATGTTGCCATAACCTTTCACAAATCTTCTATAGTAACCTGTTATTCCAAGAAAACCTTGAAGGTTTTTGAGAGTTTTTGGCATGGGCCATTCCATTATCACTCTGATCTTCTGAGGATCAACTTTGACCCCTTCATGGGAAATAATGTGACCAAGGTACTCTACCTCCTATACTCCAAAAGCACATTTAGATGGCTTCGCATAAAGTTGGTGTTTCTCCAAAACTATCAACACCTGTTTCACATGTTGCAGATGTGCTTCCCATGTCTGACTATAAATCAATATGTCATCAAAGAAAACTATCACAAACTTCCTTTAAAAAGGCCTAAAAATAGTATTCATCAAGCTCTAAAAAGTAGATGGTGAATTTGTAAGACCAAAGGGCATTACCAAAAACTCATAATGGCCCTCATGTGTTTTAAAAGCAATTTTATGAACATCTTCATCTTTGATTCTAATTTGATGGTACCCCGAGTGAAGATCAAATTTTGTGAAATAATTAGCACCGTGAAACTCATCAAGTAAATCATCAATTACTGGAATAGGAAACTTATCTTTGATGGTGTAATTGTTGAGTTCCCTATAATCTGTGCACATCCTCCATGTGTCATCCTTCTTTTGCACCATGACCACTGGTGATGAATATGCACTTTGGTTATGCTTGATGATCCCTGCCTCCATCAGCTCATTGACTATCTTTTCAATTTCACTCTTTTGTGCATATGGATATTGATATGGTCTAATATTTGGTGGTTGACTACCTAGAATTAGTTGAATGGCATGATCATGTTCTTGTTTTGGTGGTAGTCCTTTTGGTATGGCCCCAAAAATAGATGAGTGGTCTTCAATAATTATTTGTAGATCGGGATGTGTAGATACCTTTGGGGGTTGAACTTCTATGGAGCATAATCATGAAATAATTCCCTCTGTCCCCTTTTTTAGCATCTTGGTCATCTGATGTAAACTAACCAATTGTCGAGATTTTGAATGTAATCCATGTAGTTCAATTTTCTTACCTTCAGAATGAAAGTGTATGAATAGTTCTTAGAAGTTCATCTCAATGGTACCTAAGGTTGTGAGCCATTGGACTCCAAAAATAATGTCTATGTTACCCATGGGAATAACAAACATAGGAGAATCAAGATTGTACCCACCCATAGTAAGCTTAATACTATGGCATTTGCCTGAATAATTAATTGTGCCACCATCTTCAATCATGACGTAAAATTATGGTGTTGGGTAGATGAAATAGTTCAATTGAGTGGCCAACTTATGGTTTATAAAGTTATGTGTGCTCCCTGAATCAATCAACACTGTCACCTTCTATTTCTTGAGGAAACCCACCATCTTAAGAGTTTGTGGAGTGATAATACTTGCAAGTGCATGACAAGAGATTGTAGGTTGGGAATCTTTAGGTACCTCCTATATATCTTCCTCATCATCATTTGAGGCACCATCTACTTCTTCATCTTTATTTGGTCCCTTAATGTAGAATAACTTCTTCTCAACACATCTATGTCCTTTACTCCACTTGCTATCACAACCAAAACATAATCCTTTTGCACGCTTTTCTTCAATTTGCTGAGGGGTTAATCTAGTAGGTGGAGGAAATGTTGATGATGATATACTATGATCTTTGAAGTGAGTGAATGGTTGCTTCTTATTGGCTATGAATTTCTCCTCAGTTCTATGTGCTAGGATAATAGATTCAAAAATATTAAGTGGATTAAACATGTGTACCTCATGTTGAATGTGGTCCTTGAGTCCACCCAAAAATAGGTCATTCAAGTTTGCATCAGAAATTGTCTCCATGCGTAAGGATAGGTTCTAAAAATGATGAATATAATCCTTAATGGAGCTAGTTTGTCACAATTTTTCCAGTTGGCTGAAGTATTATCTATCACACTATTGCCATAGTGTAATTGTAGTTACTCTATAAAAATTGACCAGGTGACATTGAGACTCATCTTTTTCTTTTGAACACACAACCATCGATACCAAATGAATTAATTAGGTTCAAGATACAAGGATGCCATGGTAACCTTCTATCCACTTAGAATCTGATGTAGGTCAAAAAAAAAATCTCCATTTGGTTCAGCCAATTGAGTGGATCTTTTCCATCAAATTTGTGCATATCCACTTTTGGTAATAGGTTCTTCTGTGGCCATGGAGTTGGATTTGAAGTAGACTGGTTAGGAGAACCACCCTAGTGGGTTTGTGAAATAGAGTTATTTTGATGATTTGATTGATTAATGTTCAAATCCATCATGATATATTCCAAACTATCTTGTATGGATTGCATATTAGATTGTATGTCTTGCACCTCACTTTGAATGCCTTGCACACTATAGTCAAGCTGGCTCACTTTGTGATCTATGTCAAAAAACCCTAGTATAAAAGGTCTATTACACCCCCCTTATAACTCCATCTCATCCTTGTTATGAGTTTTTCCTAGAGTTTCAGCACCCTTTCCTTGGCCCTAAGTTTGTGGACCTGCCATAAAAGGGTTTTACGATGTCTACCCTTATTGACACTTTTGACCCAACTTTGACCAAGAAATTTTGGAATTATTTTGGCCTCAATTCAAAATATACAAATAAAAAACCATAGCTAAATTTTTTTAATCTTTCTAAAAATGTAAACAATTCAAAAAAATTCTTTTAATTGTGCACGATAGAGCAATTTTAGGAAAAACCATAAAATAGCAATAACTTTTTAAAAATAGACCCAAATGAGCTAAAGTTTTAATGGAAGCTTAATGTGATGATTTATCACCTTCATTAAAACATTTTTAGAGAAATTCACAAAAAAAATTTATATATCCAAAACATTAGTGTTTCACCCACAAGATTTCCCAAATCACGCTCTGATACCACTTGTAATGAAATTACTTCAAGAATTAAGTATAACAGCAGAATTATATCTAAATATGACTAAAATATATCCAAATATATGATAATATATAAGCCACTTCAAGGGGGCAACCTCCACAAGCTTCAATAAGAGCAGAATTTACAATATGATGATAAATGATTACCCACTACCTCCTATATATAGTCTAACTAGGCCATGGTTAATCCATAGGCCAACCTACTAATCTAAAGAAAGATGACCTACTAATATAAAGAAAGCCATAAGTTGGCTAATACTATCCTCATACATGTGATAGGTTAGGGGCGTAGCAGTTCCACTATGGAAAATTTGGTCAAGGTGGTCATTATGACCAAAGAAAAGTTATAACAAGGTGTACGAAGAGGTTGGTATTAAAATTAAGATAGGTGAAGGTAAATGGGTTAGATTATTAGTTAGGTAGGATTGGCTGAGCTGAATCCTAATGTACAAGATAAAAGGATGCTACCTACATAGTTAGGTTGATAATGAATCCAATATGGACTTTAGGCCCAATGTAGTTCTTGGTTTTGGGGAGAAGGGACTATAGATAAGGTAAGAAATGGGTTACCCCATGTGGAGGTAGGTCAAGATTTTGGTTGAGGTGATAAGAAGGAGAAAAAAAGATTAGAAAGCTAAAATTGAACCATTAATGGTCAAGATTAGCCAATGATGGTTAGATGACCATCGATTATTATGGTCCACCATCAAGGATGTTAGAACCATCGATGGTTAGGTTTAACCATTGATGGTTATCCAACCACTAATGGTTAGCTTAAAATCCAAAAATTATAGATAAAAAGTGAATGACAGCCCAATTTGTCCTCATTTGAAAATTGGAGTTTTTTTATTAGTGTGTTATGAGTGGTGGTAAAAGGAGTGTCCTATAGTGGAGTTTATTAATAAGGTGGAAAGAAGATATTAGTGTTGGAGAGAAATAGTGGTGTTGAGATAGATTTTAGAGGTGCTATGAGACAAGTTACAAGATGTGGACTGAAGTAGTGCCACCGATCATGAAATGAGGTAGGGTATACCTTAAATTGGAATTGAATTATAATAGTGGAATTGAAATGGTAAAAAGGGAAAATCATGTAAAATTGTTGGGAATCAGGGGAATGCTCAATTCTATGGTCAGCTTTTTGGTTATTTATGTTAGGTATGTACAAAATAGAGTGTTAATTATGGATGGTTTAGCTATAGAGAGGTAGATTTGGTGTTAAATAATTAGGGTGTGATTTTAAATGAGGTATATAGGGTTTTAAGTGGTATGGGAAATCATTTAGGGTTGATCTTCATCACTGACAATCACCTAATAGTGACTTTTGGTGGTTATCTCCAACTAATGATGATCAATTAAGGGGAAAAATGACCCCAAAGGGACCATCAATGGTTTGGGATAATCGACAATGGTAGGGGAAAGATTGCTTAGTTGGGGTGGATGGGTAATAGGTCAAGGTGTAGGTATGAGTTATGTAGGCTAAGGGAGTAGTTGGGTTAGTAGGGTTACAAACTAGGTTAGGATAGGATTTTTGCTAGTTGGTGAGTTAGGTTGTGAAAGAGTTAGATTGAGTTGAGGTGAGTTGGGATGGATAGGAGGTAGATTTAGGGGGAGGCAAATAGGTGAAATTGGGTTAGGTTAGAAACATGAAAAGTTAGGTTAGATAATTGAGGTGAGAGAATAGTACATATAGAGGAAATTTGGTTAAAAAATAGTTATTATGTGTATAGGTAATTGAAATAGGGTAAGTTACTAATTTGAATCATGATACAAATGTTTTTTTGGGCACAAGAGTAGATCCAAATACAAGATCAGGTGCTCTAGATGTTTTTAGAGGTGAGGGATATGATGTTGGTGGAGGATTGACATCACATGGAGGTGGAAAATTTTGGAGGGATGTGGCATTATCAATGCCTTCTTATAGATGTTACGATGATAATCACCCTCATTGAGATATGGGACCTAATGACTAATACTTTTTGGCTACTAATGGGAGAAATGTCCTTCCTGTTAGAGGATGAACATTAGATTACACATCTACCCATCCATAGAGATCCTATTTATCACATAGAGGGGGATGAGATCAATGAGTTTGGAGATGCTATATGGGAATGATGTAGGTGAGGCACAGTTCCATATTGGATGATTCAATATTAGGCCACTATACTAGAGATTTATAAGAGAGAGACATTTGATGGCTATGTTGTAGTTAGTTGTTACTTATTATGCATTGATAGATTCTATTAGAGGGAGATACCCTGGTGTGTTGTTTCAGGGTTTTGGTGGATTTTTGTGGGTGGAGTTGTATTTAGATGGTCATAGGTTTTGATAGTGTAGATATATAGAGATATTTTAGGGTTTACCACTCATAGGAAACATGTCATCAACATGGGGTTTGTTCTACACTACTAAGCATTTGAACATATATGAGTATTGAGACTCCTAGGCTTGTTAATAGAGGGGTATCAACCAACAAATTATGTGGTTAAATTTTACTTATGGAGGAGATATGGGGACATGATAGGTGTGGGTGGTGGCTCTTAGGATATTGATTGGTTTAGGGGAGCCTTGAATGGCTTAGTTCTTAGTGATCTAGTGTGAAGGTTATATTAGACATGGATAGTGTGGGTTGGTTACAAGTTCCACACCTTATCTTTGTAGAGATAGAGATGGGCCTATGAGAGGTGTGATGGGGAGACATAGTGCATCCCCTTTGAGTGGGTTTGATGGTAGTTTTGTCTGGTATAGGGTATCCTACTAGAGTTTATACGATATAGGAGGGAGGATGTTGAGTTATTCTTTCTTGAGCCATAACCATAGGAGGAGAAACTAAATCATGAGGATCTCCCCCTAAAAGATGCGGATGATGCTAAGTTCACATCTGATTACCCCACTTAGTTTCAAGGGAGGTATATAGCTATGTATTTTTTTTTATAGATGGTAAGTAGCGGCTGATAGATGTTGACCTGAGACAGGTGCCAGCACATGGAGATCCATAGGTAGCAGTGGCATTCATAACAACACAAGCCCAAATTATTGTGTTATAGGGGTAGATTACTACTATTTAGGGATAAATTTCCACTCTTTAAGGCTAGTTGGGAGGAGTGATAGTATAGAGTGACTAAGTGAAAGTATAGGTCACCATTTTATAGGGTCAGGTGGCTACTTTATAAGGTTAGGTGGCTAGTTTATAATGGTGAATTATGTTAGTGACATGAGAGTGGGATTAGGAGAGGACCTTTCTAGCTTGGTGACTCAAGAGAGGGACTCTCTATGGTTGTCTAATGGAGCAACAGTGGCAAATCTAGGTGTTATGAGATAGGCTAGGTACCTAGCATCCATATAAAAGTTGTTAGCATAGTTTCGTAATGAGTAGAGATGGGGAGACTACCAAGTTAGCTTGGTTGGTGGATTGACACTTAAAATACTTGGTCAAAGGGATATGGTAATAGGTCATTTGATAGGGCCTCCACCTAGGATAGGTATAGGTACAAGTTCTAGTGGTTCTAGTTTAGGTGCTCTAGGGTCATGAGCAAAGATGTTATGTGATGTATTTTGATATTTTGACACCAGCCTACATGTTGAGATGCAAGATGTATATATGAGTGATAATAGGTTCATTTATTAATACACAAAAATATTTGTTTTGAGATGATTTTATGTTGTGGTCATGATTTATGAGATGAATATTTATGTAGGAGATCTATGATGTTGATGATTATTTTTCATAGTTTAGGCATGTGATTCTAATTTATGATATGGTGCTTATAGAATGATGTAATGATTTGATTGTGATTCAATGTTTATTGATGTGGAAGTTTTGATTATGACACTCTTTCATTGATGGTATTAGGTATGATGTCATTTCCATATGATGATGATCTTCTGATGGGTTAACAATAATGTAATTTTGTATGTTCATTTTCATGTTATGGTTTATATATCATTATTATCCTATGATTAACACATGATGTTAATTTTGAATATGTTTGGTTAGTGATTTAAAATCTTAAATAAAATGTGATGTTTGGTTAATGATATGAGGGTATGGGTGTGGCAAACGTAAGGGTGACATTTACATCCACATGTTTGGATAAGACAAGGATCATGGTGAATTTTACTTATGAGAACTGAATAATAAGAATCCATAGATGGATCAACTTATTGAACATAAATCCATAAAATGTTTCATAAGAGAATGTTTTATTAAGAAAATGGATATCCTGACTACTTCATGCCAAGTAAGCTCATAATCCCTTAGATTCATTACTAGGTGATAAGTGAGGATTTGGATCAGTGGGTAAAAAAATGGAATTTGTAGGTAGTGGAGTGATTGGCTTTTCCATAGGAGACCAAAGAACCCAAATAGACAAGTTCATGACATTAGTAAGCTATATAATAATGTGTATAGTGATAAATATGAGAAGTCTACTTGTGCTATAAAATTTTATTACAACTTGATTGGATAGTAGGTAGACTGATCAATGTGGGAAGCCTATAATTAGTAGATATAAGAGGCAATTGTGTTACCAATTTTGGATTTTGCTTTATTGATTTTTAAGTTACTGAAGTTGATCAATGAAAGATGTTTTGAATGAATATGTATTGTATCCATCCTTCAAGGGAGTGATCTAAGGTTTTATTTTTTCTTACATAGTTGTCCTTCAAGGGAACATTTCACTTTAAGCAACTTTTGATTTGATGTGGTAGCTATCCTTTGAGGGAGAAGTCTTCTATTTATTTTTAAATTATGTATATATTTTAAACTAAAATTAAGCATGGACAAGTTTATTCTAGTTCAAAGGGCCTACGCATGTAGAATTAGGATTTGGACATAGAAGGTTCATTAGAAGAAGGGGTTTTGAGAAATAATTGACCATGGGATTCCATCTATTAAAAGATGAATAGTATCCATGAGAAACATGTTATGGGTAGAGCCAGGGTACCCATATTTAGGATTAGGTTATTACTATGATGGATGAATCACATGGTTCTATGTAATTAATTGATCTCAAAAGAGATAGAAAAGAAGGTTAATGGATCAAGGGATGAGCTTAAGTGAGACATGAAAGTATGGTTGAACCTTGTTTTAATAATGAAAGAGATATAAATATTATTCATTGATGGGTTTAATCTCTATCCTACCCTTGAGAGAGGACAAGTTATAATCACCTAATATATACTTATGGGTTATAATGTAGGGTCATAACTAGTTAAAAGTAAACTTGCCTTTCTTGGTCTTTTCCATGTTAGTGATGTGTTTGTTTTCCTTGAGGACAAGATCTCTGATGTTGAATTCTCATGTTTTTATATGTTTTGTGTATGCTTGATTGATATTCTCTTGATAAATGTGAATGTGATTAAGTGTTTTAATTTGATATTCATGAATAAGTTCTAAGTAAGAGAAATGTTCTTAGTGATAGTCACTTTCAAAAATATTCTCATGTAGGGACATGCAGAGAGATGGAATTTGGACTTCAAGAGGTAATACCACCTCAGCTCCAAAGATAAGATAAAAACGTGTATCACTCATATAAATTTAGATACTAGTGTGGTAATCCCATAAAGCAAATTAGATATGGAGGTGTCAATCCTTGCCTAAAGCACTAACTACCTTAGTGAACATTTTGATGAGAATTTTGTTGGAATCCTTAGCCTATTCATTGGCTTGTGGATGATAAGGCAAGGATAAGCTTAGGTCAATATCAAAAGCATCACAAATATCTTAGAATTTTTTGTTTTTAAATGATTTACCATTATTAGTGATGAGTTTGTGAGGAACACTGAAGTGACAAATGATGTGGTGGTTTTTAGCTTTGATTGAGATTAGCAGGATGGATTCTACCCATTTGAGGAAATATTCTATAGTTGTGATGATATATTGATGTCATTCTGAGGAATATAGATTTTTTTATCTGATAAGATCAAAACCCCATTATAAAAAGGCTAATAAGTAGTTCATACTTGAATACCATGAGGAGGTGCATGATGAAGGTTAGCATGTTGTTGACATTTGATGAATTTCTTGACATAGTCACAACAATATTGATTGAGTGTGGGCCAATAGTAACCTAGGTGAAGGATGCATTTAACAATATCTGTACCACTAAAGTGCACCCCATAGATGCCATCATGTACTTATTTGATGGTATGAGAAGACTCATTTATATGAAGGCAATGAAGGAGGAGACCATAAAAATCTTGTTTATAAATAATGCCCCCTAATATTATGTAACAAGAGGTTCTTTGAATAAAATCTCTATGAGTATTTCTAGAAATATCTAAAGGGAGAATACCAATGTTAAGATAATCAAAGATTTTATCATACCAAGTGTCGAAAGATGATGTTTCTATTTGGAAAATCATAGGAAGATTAGGGCTAAGATATGATGGTGTGATGAAATGGTAGATGGTGATAAATATTTTAGATTTAGTAGGCTAAGATGTAATTTAGGATACAAGGAAAGCCATTATGTCTACAAATGTTTTTGTAAAATGAGAGACTGATTGGATGATATAACGGTCAAATGATGCTAATAATTTGTTGATAAGTTTATATTTTAGAAGAAAATAATTTTTGCATTGATAGGCTCCTTTGACTTTGTTAATCAAGAGTTAAGAGTCTCCAAAGATGCTAATGGTTTTGATTCCCAAAACCATAGTAGTTTGGAGACCTATGACCAATGCCTCATATTTAGTTATATTATTGGCACATTTGAAATCATGTTTGAAATATAGGGGAAGAGGTTCCCCATTAAGAGGAATAAGGATTATGCTAGCATCCCCACCATTTTGACATTTAGATCCATCAAAATACATAGTCATTTGTTAGGTACGTTATTTCAAAGAAAGGGTAGCTATAGACTCATCTGGAAAGGTAAGAGAGGGAGTTTTATTATCAAAAAGAGGAGCTTCAACTAGTTGGTTTACAATCACCTATCCTTTGATGGACTTTTGTAGAAGAAACTCAGATCAAATTTAGCTAACAATATGAGCCACATAGCCATACATTGGTTGTGTTATGTCTTGGAGTGCATATACTTGAGGAGATTAGTTTTAGTAATGATATAGGTTTTGTGGTTAATAATATATTTATGAAGTTTAGATGAAACAAAAATTAAAACAAGGTAAAGTTTTTCTAGATGGGTGTATCTAGTTTCATAGTCAATGAGGGTGTGAATGATGTAATATATTCCTTGCTCCTTATTATGGTCATCATGATGAGTGAGCATGGCCCCTAAGGAATGATCAGTGATAGATATGTATAGATAAAAAGGTTGATCCTCTTATGGAGGAATAAGGACTAGTAGAGAGAGAAGATACTCCTTAATTGCATCAAAGGCCTATTGACACTCTATGGTCCATTTAAAAGAGGTATATTTTTTTAAGGATTTGGTGAAAAGGTTGACAATGATTAGATAATTGGGAGATAAACTGGTGGATTGATTGAAGTTTAATTTGTAGGTTATTAAGTTGTTTTAGGTTAGTAGGGGGAGGCATTTCTAAAATGGCTGACTTTTATGGGGTCTATCTCTATTCTACAAAGGGAAACAATAAAGCCCAAAATTTTTCCTAATAAGACCCTGAAGATACACTTATTTGGGTTGACTTTGAAATGATAATGGATAAGTCTTTCAAATATGATAGTGATAACAATGAGGTGATCTTAGTGGTGTTTTCATTTACAAAGTAGAACATAAACATAATAATCAACTATTTTTTGGATGAGGTCATGAAAAATGTAAGCCATGGCCCACTGATAAGTGGATTCTACATTCTTCAAGCTGAAGGACATAACATAATAGAAAAAATTTCCCCATGGGGTAATAAAGGATGTTTTATGTTGATATTGAGGAGTAATAAAAGATGTTTTATGTTGATCTTGAGGGGTGATCAAGATTTGATTGTATCCTAAAAAATACATCCATAAGGGATAGCATTTCATGTCCAGTAGTGAGATTGACAAGTTGGTCTATGTTAGGTAGGGGAAAGTCATCTTTGGGAAATGCAAGGTTAAGATCATAAAAATCCACACAAAGGTAGAGTCCCCCAGTGGTTTTGGTAATATGAATGATATTGGAGACACATTTTGGATAGCCAATGGGTTGAATGAAGCTGAAAAATGGAAGGCATTGAAGTTCTTTGAGGAGAAGAATGATGTGAGGGTACATACAATGAAGCTTTTATTGAACTGGCTTAACTTTGAGATGGCTAATGATGTTATGAAGAGTGATGAAAGGGTCAATGTTAGGATTTCTTAATAATATCAATAAAATTCTATGATATGGTTGTGGAGAAAATATTGATAGACTCATTGCTCTTTGAGGGTTAAGGATTGGCCAATCTTGACATTATGAGGGTTCTCCTGAGTGCCCAAATTAACTTATGTGGTTGATTCATTTAGCATTGTTTAGTTTTTAGGATGGAGGGATTTTTAAAGAGAAGATTTGCCCATACCTAGATAGGTAATAATAGAATTTTAATCTTGATGCTAGATAGTGTGAATAGTGGGTGAGTCATGTGTAATCATTTCAAGGTGGATAAGAGGAATGGTTTTGGTTTGGCCTTCCCATTGATAAGTCAGGGAACCCAAACTGATGGTGTTGATAAAAATATTTAGGCAAGATTATTTTGATGTTTTCAAATGGATTTAGTGAGGGTAGAGGTTATTTAGATTGGAAAAGTGAGGTTGATAAGGGTAAAAATTCCTCAAATGGGAGAGGTGAGGTTGGAGGTTATCTAAATGGGGGAGGTTGGATTGGTGAGGTTAGAGGTTGGGTCCTTGTTCAAAGAGGTCAAACCCAAACCCTTTGCAATTACATCAATGAAGGTATATTTGGGAAAAGGTTAGGTTGTTAAGATAATAAAAGTTGGAAGCAAATGGCTGGATACAGGGCATGGATGTAGGAGCAAGAAGTGGTTTGTCACGTCCCCCATAGATAAAATATGTTTTATTGTTGGGAAGTCCAAAGGGGATGAGGGTGTGGATATTAGGATCATATGATGGATAATTCTGAAGGTTTAAAAATTCATGTGTAGAATAGAAAGTGCCCAAAGCTAAAATTCAATATTCCTCTAGTGTAAGACACTAAAACATGTATTGCAAGGGGTGTTCAACTAGGATTTGAGATGAAGGGATAGTTACTAGTGGATGCTTCATCATTATTGAAGATATAAGTGTTGACAGGTTAGTTTGATGTGGTATCTTGGATATAGGTTATTTGTGAAGAAGATGAAGGTGGAATAAGAACATCATTGGGTTGATATGTCATATTACAAGAAGCAAAGGGACTTGCATCAGCTTTGATTGTAATGACTTGTCCCTCATGTTCAAATTTGACACATTAATGAAGAGTAGAAGGGATGAATCCCATGGCATGGATCCAAGGGTATATGAGTAAAAAATCATATTGAAAATTTCCCTCTATGACATAAAATAGTTTAGGAATAGTTTGTGGCCCTAAATAGATGTGGAGAACAACTATTCCTAGAGTGGTTGCCAAGGTATCATTAAATGATTGAATAACTACCAAGTTTTCTAACATGGTGTTTTTAGGTAGTTATAGTTGATCATAGGCATGGGAGGAGATGATATTGATACTTTTCCCCCCATAAATCACAACTCTTTTGGCATGTGTATGATTGATGGATGTTTTGATAAAAAGATGGGGATCAATGTCTTCACTATGACAGGGTATAAAATTAGATTCTTGAAAGGTGACCATGGTATCATGTTGGATGGATCCAATCAAAGGTGTAAGAGGTTGGGGATCATTTGCTTGAAACTCTATAGAATGTAGGGATTTTATCAAATCTTGATGATGTTGAGACAAGTGCTAACTAAGTCATAAAAACTCATTTTGACTATCATTTGGTGAAGTTGTTTTAACACCAAGAATTGGATGAATAGAGATGTATTGGAAGAATGGGATACCAAAATGGATACTTTAGTCATGGGTGGTTGTGAGGGTTAAGGTGAGGGTGTAGTTATTTGAGTTTGATTGGTTGGTTAGGGAGTTGAAGTGTAAGACCATGGAATGGTAGCCTTGGATTTACCCTTTTCATTCTATTGGACTATTTAACCCTTATCCTTTTATTGGAATCAATATAAAGTCACCATATGAATAGTATGGATAAGTGTACCAATTGGTTGTTTTAGTTCCTCTATTTCACTCCTTGGTAGGAGAAGAGAAGTAGATGATTGGTAGGTGGTAAAAGAGGCAAGGGGGTTAAATAAGGTTCATCTAATAGATCATTCTCCTCTAAAAGGCTATGAATGATAGTTTAGATAGCTTTAAAATTATCCATATCATGCCCAGGGGTCTAAATTATCATTGAACTAGCTTGGTTTTTTGTGAGTGGGGTAAAAAGGCTTGATTATTGGTAAGATAATGATAGAAACTTGAAATAGTATTTTTAAAATGGTTGTATAAAATTATGGTAAAGATCTATAAGGTGGTAAAGTTTGAAATTTGGATTTAGGGATCTTATTGGGAAAATAATTTTGGATAGGAGGTGTGGTTGGTGGAGTGTGTCTAGTTGGTGGTTTTAGAAGAATTGGATTAGTTATAATTGGTTAAGGAATTAGGAGTTTAGATGATGAGGGTTTAATAGATGGGAAAGTGGATGGAGATGATGAACTAGGAGAAGGGCTTGTTATAGGTAGAGAAAGGGGAGATGGTTTTTTGTAGGAAGAGTAGGTAATGGGAATGGTGGAGGGATGTGGTCCTAAAATAGAAATTAGATGTGAAGGAGTTGGTATGGTTCTTCCTCAAGGTTGTTGTCTAGGCAATCCTTCTTAATGGGCTTGATTACATTAGGTTTTTGTTGGGTTGATGTGGTCAAATATAATCAAAAAAAGAGGGTGAGCAGTATTAGGTGTGGGAATAACCCCCATGTTCTTGATTGGCTTGATAAAAGAAGCATAGGGTGACTTGATAGTTTTAGGTGGGGGTAATTGAGATGGTTATGTGGTAACTTTAGGAGGGATAGTTATTGGAGTTATAACAACAAGCTAAAGAGTGGACTCAAGTGAAGTAGAGGGTTCACTTTTATTTTGATATGGGAGTCCAAGATGATGCTAAAAGGTGGCTCTATCACAGTTAGGTTAGGAGGTAAATTCCAAACTTTGAACTAGTCAGGAAAAGGGTTTATAAATGGGTCATGTTCCTTGATCATCAGTTTCAAATCTCAAACCCTTTGGGGAAGAAGGAGTGGTTTCAATGTTGCTACCCTTGGTGGAAGGTTCCAAAGGTAATGATTATGTAGGTAGGGGTATGGCTGCTTGGGAAATGTTTTCCAAGGGAGGTATAGATAATTCTATAATTGGTATAGTAAGGGTAATGGTTTCAAGTAGAAGGGTTGGTATAGCTTCCTCCTTAGTATAGCTATCTAAATAAGTAGGTGGTTCTTATATTTGGTTTGAAGGAGTGGATGAAATGGTTGATGGAGTGGTTAAATCCTTAGGTATTTCCATCATAGGAGGGGTAGATGGAGCTATGGTTTCATCCAAAGAAGTGGAAGGGGTAACTACTTCTCCCATTTGGGCATCTAGAGAAATAGGTGGTGGTGGGTTGTCTTTCTCTATTTGGGTGATGGAGGTGATAACTTCTTTAATAGTAGGCACATTATTGATGACATTAATTACATGTGGCTCATGTGAGTTGGAGGATTCGATTTGGATTTCATGATGTTGGGTTGAAGGTGGATGATTTGGGAATGGTTTTATAAAAATATCAAGAGATTGGTTAGAAGGAGCATTTAGGTTATCAAACACTAGCTCCCCTTTATCAATTATGTCTTACACAATGATCTTAAAGGTATTACATCTATCGGTATGATGTCTAACAACTCAATGATAATCATAATGATCATTCTCATTGTACCACTCAAAAAGGGGGTGAGCAATATCAAATTATTAAGGGGTCTTGATGGGTGGATGTTAGATGAGATTGGATTTAAGTAGTTTTTTAAACACCAATGCATATGATTCCCCAATCAAGGTAAATGGTTTTGAAAGAACCTAGTTTTGGGTATGATTTTGGTGATTGGAAGGATTATTGGTTCGAGTTATTTGGTTGATTGTTTGAGGAGGTGTGGTTTTGAGAATAACCACATGTGACGATGCTTTTGATTTATAACTATTTGGGTTTGTGGTTTTGGTGGAGGAAGAATTAATGGACTTGAAGCTAAAAATTTTATTTCAAAGCTTCAACTTTCCTCCATTGATAGCATGATTTTCTAATTTTTGAACCGTAGTGAATGCTTCATCAAAGGTCCTAAAGTTTTTGATGTGGAGAGTTGGATCAATGTGTTTAGAACACTCCTAAGAGAATAATTATATTAATTTAGGTTGAGGTAATGGGAAAGTGAGTTGATTAATGAGGCCCCTCCATATGGCAATGAAATTAACAATGGATTCATCTTCAAATTATTTGATTGAGTATAGATCGGTAATGGAAACCTTCTTAGATATGTTTACTGAAAAGTGTTCTAAAAAGTTTTGTGCCAATTGAGAGAAAGAAAAGATAGAATGACTGGGAAGGGAACTATACCAATCAAGGGCAGCCCCAAAAAATGACATGGGAAAGGTTCAGAGGAGGATAGCATAATCATAACTAATCAAATAGAAATCAAGACAAAAATCACTTAAGTGTTGTTGGGGATCCTCTTTACCTTGGAATTTCAAAATTTTGGGTGATTCCCATTAATGAGGGTAAGCATGAATGGCCAAAAATGGGTGGATAGGTTCATTACAATTTTTTTCATAAGAAAAAAGATTAGTTGAGGCAAAGATGGATGACTCTAAACTAGTCATTTTGTCCATGACTATTTTTATTACATCAAGTTGGGGTTGAGAAGCTATATAATTAAAAAGGTACATTTTGTTAGGGTTGGCTTGTAACAATGTATGAATAGGTAGTAGATGGTACTAAAGGAGCCACATACTGATAAGTGATGCCAATTGTATGAGATGGTGGTACATAAGAATTTCTTAGTATGAAAGGTTAGGTGGAGGGTGGTATGTACCCTTATGGGTTAGAGACATACTGGTAAGTTTTCATAAGCACTTGTTGAGGAAAATATGTGGTTGGTATGGTTGAGGTAGGAAGAAGTTGGGAAGGTTGAGTTTGGGTAGTCACCCTAGTATTGATTAGGGGAAGGTTTTTAGGTATGGAGAGCACTAGGTTTTGAAGTGGGACTATGGTCAAAGTATTAGTTTCAATCAAATGGAAGATAAAAGCTGAAATGGAAGATAATGCCATAGTAAATGGGGTGTAGGTGACTAATGGTAATGTTTAACCTACATGGAGTGTGGCAAGAGATGTTTGGTTGGAAGGTTGGTTTGAGTTTAAGTGGATGGGGTTTTGGAAGAGGTCTAAGTCAATTTTTGGGTTGAAGTGGTACCTACCATGAGGTGGGATGGCATGCCAAGAGAATGATCAAAAGAAAGAACCAAAGCAGAGGGGGTATAATGAGGCAAGGTATTGAGGTAATGTTGTAAAACAACTATATTATTATCAAGAAATGTAGTAAAGTTTGGATCTCCTTCAGATATGGTTTGGATTATAGAAGGAGAAGGTGGTCAAGGAGAATAGTGAGGTGAAGCATGAGGAGATTTGTCAACATTTTAGGTATAATCCATGGATGAAGAAGAAGGTGGTGGTTGGTTATCTTGATTTCTCAGTTATTGTCTGATTAAAACCATATGAGAAAATAGGGAATGTTATTGTGATACACACCTCAAAAAGAGAAGAAACCTAAAATAATTTCAAAGTAATCAATACATACACTAAGAAGTGCCTTTTAACCATAGGATTAATTTTAAATTGATTTTGGCTTATGCCTTGATGAGTGTGATAAGCGAAGTTGGATTATAAAATGGGTACCAAAGAGGAAGTCTATGGATGGTTTCAGGTTATTTAGGTGATCAAAAGGAAGATCTATGTTAAACTTCAGTATGTGGCTTGGTGTTGAGGGCTACCCCTCATTTCACAATCTCTCAACGATAAGAGTGCTAGGTGCTTAGCCAATATATACTGAGAATAATTTTTTTACTCAACTAGAGAATTAAGTTGGTTCTCCCCTTGGTGGTAAAATCCAAGTGGGATAGCCAGGAGGGGGTAAGGTTACCGCTAGGTGATGAAATCATGGTTGGTCCTTGTCTCAAATATTTTTGTGATGTATAAATTATTTTGTGGTTTAGTTTTGCATGTGATAACAAGTGTGAGTGCTACGATAAGATTACTTTGCCTCCTAAGTTACTAAGTCAACTAAACTCAACAGTCAATCAATGAATGTAAATGGTTAATTTTTGAGCCCAAAAAATAAATGATTTCATTCGATGAGAAAACAATTAAGGAAGAAAAGAAACTAGAGTCCCACCAGGCATGACAAAATGTTTCAATTTACTTCATTTCTTAGTTCTAAAAGTAGATAAAAGAAAGTGAGTATTAAGGTGAGTTGATGAATACCTACTATAATGAATGTGTTGATCTAGACAAATATGGGAACTCTTCTTTAGCTAGGGAGGATAACTTTAAAATCATAAGAATACTAGAAGAGAGTGTTTTTAGATGGTAGGTTGAGTTGATTTCCTAGAATATGCTAGATCCAAGAATCACAAGGATTTCTAGGAGGCTATCAATCCACTTTTAAGATAATTAAGTCAAAAATGATATAATAAATATACTTGCATTCAAATGATAAGAAAGTAGATATGCAAGAAGATAAGTAACATACATGATAAAAGACATGATGCACAAGTGTATTAACGTCAAGTTCAGAGAATTAGAGCAGAGTATGTAGATAATTTAGGAATAAAAATAGGGATTTGATTGGTTGAAAGGGGGAGAAAATAATAATCTATTATTTTCTCTAAGAGTGACCTTCAGTGGTCAAGGTGACTAGTGATGGATGAAATTGACCAATGATGGTTAGGGAACTAGAAATGGTTAATGTGACCAGTGATGGTTGCAATAACTATCAATGATTTCTTATGGGTTCCTCTGGATTAAAAGGATGGTAGAGATAAGGTAATTGAGGGGTAGAAGGAGGGATATGGGAACTATGGATAAGGAAGGATGTGAAGATATATTAATCAAGATAAAAAAACTCAAATGATAGAAGAAAATGTTAAAATAAGTAAATGATGCATGTATGATGCCAAGTGGATGATAGTTGAAACCTAGAGAGAGTTGAATATCATAACATTACTCCAACCTTCAAAAGTCATGTGGATAGAGCTTCATGGTCTTGGATGCCTGCATAAAGAGAAAAAGAAAATATATATGGAAATTTTTGGATCCATAAGCCCTTTATTTATAGAAAAAAACTTACTAAGTGAGGGAAGCTTTGAGGTAGAATTGCTAAGTTGGGAGGATAAAGATGACTATTTTTGTTCATTTTTTTAAAATATAGTTTTAAAGCAAGTTACAATTTTGGAAGATGTTGTTCTCAGATAAAGTTGGAAACACATTTAAATCTTAATCACCAATGGTTAAGGTCAATCATTGATGGTTACCCCAACTGGAAATGGTTGAGGGCCATGAGGAAATGGGTTAAAAAGGCTTGACTTAAGTGATATGTTTAGAGGGTCTTTTGATGTAATGAAGTCATAAACATGTGCTAGTAGGTTAGGTGGGGTCCATAGGGCAATACAACATCAAAAAATGTCATTATGTAGTTTTTAAATGTCTACATCTCTCATAGAGAACTTTTTCACCTTTTCTCCCCTTTTGTCATCAATGGCAAAGGGACTCTAGCTAACTATATGTCCAAATATTTCTCCCCTTTTATCAGATAAAGGAGTTTGTCCAAAAAATTTAAACCTTCAACTCATTATAATTTTTTTGAATTATACATACCTGAGTTGAATTTTTGTTTCTCTTCCTAGGATTAACAAAATTTCTATGAGACTCCCCATGGACTCATGCCCTATCACTAGTATCTAGTGATGTGGTGTAGGAGCCACCACTCCCAAATTTTGTCTCAGATATCCAAATTGTTCCTTTGGAAAATGTTTGGTGAATATGTCTGTAATCTGATTTTTATTTATCACATATTCTTTTATGACCTCTTGATCTACAGCCCTTTCTCTTAAGAAGTGATACTTTATTGATATGTGCTTGGTTCTAGAATGCATCACTAGATTATTTGATAGATTTATTTCACTTGAATTATAATAAAGAATATAAATAGGTGAATTTTAATCAACCTTGATATCCTTTAGTGTTTTCTTCATCTAAAAGACATGAATGCATCATTGCACTACTACTACATATTTTGTTTCTACGATAGGAAGAGTAACTGACTCTTGCTTTTTGCTTAACCATGCAATAAATTTGTTTCCATGGAGAAATGTACCACCACTAGTGTTTCTTCTGTAATCCACACTTCCTACCCAATCAACATTTGTATATGTTTTCAAAGTGAAATATTCACTTTTAGGTTATTATAGGTCATAATCAATTGTTCACTTGATGTATCTAAATATCCTTTTTACTACATTGACATGTGACTCTTTAAGAGCATATTGAAATCTTGCAACCATGTACACTATTTTCATGATATCAAGTCTTAATGTAGTTAGGTATAGTGAGCTACCTATAATTGATTTGTACATTGTCTTATTTTCATCAAGGGATTCATCCTCTTTGCCTAGCTTGCATTTAGTTGTCATGGGAGTACTAACTAGTTTGTTATCTTCCATTGCAAATTTATCGATCATTTCCTTTGCATACTCAATTTGGGATATGAATATCCATTCATTAGTTTATGATATTTTTAGACCAAGGAAGAAAGAAAATTATCCTAACATAGACCTCTCAAAATCACTTTGAATTTGTGTAGCAAATTATTTGCACCTTTTTTAATTTCTAACACTAAATATGATGTCATCTACATAAACAACAATAATCAACATATGTTCACCTTCTAATCCAAAGCATAGATTGTTGTCTATACATCTTTAATTGAAACCTTGTTAGTATAGGTATTAGTCTAATCTTTAATACCATGTTGTAGGTGAATTTTTTAGACCATATAGTACTTTATTTATCCTGCATAAATAATCTTCTTGTTTTAACAACTGAAAACCTTCAAGTTCTTCTATGTAGACTTCCTCTTCTAGGTTCCCATTCAAGAAAGCTAACTTGATGTCCGTTTGATAGAATTTGAAATTTTTATAAATAGAGAATTTTAGAAACATTATTATAGCTTCCAGTCTAGAAATTGGATCAAATGTTTCCTCAAACTCTATGTCTTTAACTTCTGCATATCCCTTACACACCAATCTTGATTTATTCCTTATAGCAACTCCATCCTCATTGAGCTTGTTTATATAAACCCATTTCATACCTATCACATTCTTAATTGAGGGTCTTAGAACTAATTACCAAGTTTTTTTCTTTTCTATTTGGCTCAGTTCTTCTTCCATGGATTTTAGCCAATTTTCATCCTTGCTAGTTTTAACATAGCTTCTAGGCTCAATGTTAGACATTAGGGAAAAACTTACTTTCTCTTTATTCATTACATATCTTCTCATTTTTTAAACTCCTTCATTGTTATTTACAATTATCTACTCCTTAAGATGATCCTTTTGAACAAATCTTGGATGTCCTTTTTCAATATTTTCCTTGGAATTTTCACTATCTACTTCTTCAAGATCTCACTCTTCATTACTAATTTCCTTGTTAGGTTCAAGACATTTCAATCCTTCTTCAACACTAAAAATGATTCTCTCTAATATCTTGTGTATCCTCTTATTGTAACATACATATACTTTTCTTTGAGTGGAATAATCAATAAATATTCCTTCATCACATCTTGATTTAAATCTTTCCAATTTGTCTTCCTTTCTTATTTATTATATCTTTGGATCACTTTCACTCTATAAATCTTCTCAAACATGGTTGGTACTTAACTCACCATTATTTCAATAAAAATCAATCACTTTGTTCCATCTAAGTCCACTCGCTTCATTGGATCTCTTTTATATGATCATCCACGAACCATAAAATCTTATAACAAGATACATATTTATATCTTCCCAACCCTCAAGTATGTATCATTTGGTGTAAGTATCTACCTTTTGTACATATATTTAAGTTCTTATTATTGAGACATTTTTTATTATCACATTTCTCATTGATATTTTAACTTTAAACCACACCATAGATTAATTATCTAAGCTCTATGATTGTGACACTTATCACTTGTGCATTTACTTAGAAGTCCTTTTGACAATTTGAATTTGTTTCACTCCATTAGATCATCTACATATGCTAAATTGATATCAATTAATCAAGCTAAGACATAATATAAATTCTAAGACTTAGGAAATATTATGTCCTTTGAACACTACTCGAGCTGGTAATTGTTAGGCCAAGGGGCTAATTTTATAACGGTGATAAAGACTTAAGTTATAACTTAAGCTACCAAGTCCTAGATATATCTAGTCAACATCAACATATAAAGTGTTTTTTTACAACATGACATAAACCTTTAGGGTATAACTAAAAAATCCTATTTTTATTAAGATCAAAAATAATTCAATTCACTCATTCCTTTTCCTTTGAGCTTGTGGACCACATATTCAATATGCTCATGAAAAACCCATCATAGATCTTCTATCAATTTACTTTTATAATGTCCGTAAATTATATTTTTAAAATCATGATAACTTTTCAATAATTTTTATAGACTTTGACTATGGAGAACATTTCAATTTCACTGGAAGGCTAACTTTGCACCTACATAACTCTTGTTGTGCTTAATCACATGACTTAAAAATTAGCACATATGATATTCTTTAATAAGGGATTACAGCCACATAAACATTTTCTATTGAATTATTAATATTTGTAATATATGACATCATTAAAATTAATATTCATCTATTTCTTGTAATCTACAATTTTGACTGTGTTGGAAAACATTGTCAAAATGGCTTAGAACCCAACTTTAATCAAGCATATTTTATGTTGTGCTACCTTTCATGAATTTTAATTCAACACATAAATACCAGGGACTAATTTTATCACAAATTTGTGACCATATCCCCCTAACTTGTTCACATGTGGAAATGGTGATGCCATCAAAAATCCTTTTCATCTTTTTTGTCATAGACCCAAAATGTCTAGATGTTCAATATGAGGAACTAGATGAATTCAAATCATGAACAAAAACATTCCAATAATTTTTTACCTCTAATAGGATCCTTTTAATATCCTATAATCACTATATTTATTCCTAAACATCAATGACATGCTCATAATGTCCCTTTTGACATCAATGACAATCACATTTCTAACACCTAGTAGCTATGTATTTCTACACCCAGGCAAGATTAGGGGATGATATTAGGTTTAAATGGGAATAATATTTATTCATAGATGTTATAATCACAAAATTCAGTTTATCCTCTATTTTATTCATCTTCTTTGCCTCTAGATATACATCTCCCTATCGGAAATATGACTCCCCTTTTACATCTCTGATTAATTAGATGATATTGTATAACTTCTTGGCCACCGCTTATACATTGTTAATTATGTCCATCAGGGGTTGTATGGTGGTTATTACTCATAATTATTATATGTATTGATCATATTATTTAAACATTTCATTCATCACCCCTATAAAATCCATAAAGTTTTAGGGGTCCTCTCAAGGTAGAGAGCTCACATAAGAGGGATGTACTTTTATCCTTTTAGAAAAAGATAATATATCTTCCCTTTATTCAAATTACACATTATATCATTATTCCATGAGGTTATTTATTTTTACCCTCCTCATGGTATTTATATCCTTGTCAAAATGTAACTTGACCATCAATTATTGAATGACTGTCAAGTTTCCCCTACCCTCTTCTACCTATTACAACTGTTATATACTTTATGGTATGTTCAAGGCTATTAATTGCTTAGTGGGATTTGTAGGCTGTATTGGAGTGTAATATTTAGGCTTTCATAAAGGTATTATGGTCTTAGGGGAAGAGGGTCATGTTTTTGAGAAAGGAGGGATTGCCCACCTCTAATTAGTGACCTTTTTATGGGATGTTATATCTAGAACCAACATTCCCTTTCCAAATCATTTTGGGTGGTCACCAAAATATTATAGGTGTTATTAGTTTGGATTATTTGCATCCCAATTTGGGTGGATTTTTTAGATGGGGAAATAGGTGAAGAAAAAATGGAGGTAGATACTAAGATCTCAAATAGGTCTCATTTATATGATTGATGAGGGTTAGTTGTGTTGAAGTAGATGTATATGGAGGAAGTACTGAAGACATTATTTAATTACTCAATGGTTTAGGAAAATTTGAGACCATAAATATTAGTATTATGAAAATTATGGAGTGGAATAACTTGAATATCATTCAAATAATTTAATGAATGAGAGGGAAATACAATACTAGTTACGATTATAGTAGATATTATAGAAGCTAAGGACAAAGAAGTGGGGGCTAAGGTACTTACATGTTTCAAAAAATAAATTGAGAGGAACTATTTCAATATTTATAATTTTTATCTTTAAGGATGAAGGATGTAGATACACTCTCACTAATTATCCACTTGTGGAAGCCAAGGGTCTCAAATATTCTTAATCCTTGGTGTCTCCCTCTTCTAGAAGTATCTTGGTAGAATCTAAACTAGTCTCCAAAATAGTTATATCCCCTGATTGGACCTCTTACTTTTTAATCAATTCATCCTTAGGATCAATCTTAGTGGTCTCACTAATAGATATTTAGAGTATTATATTAGATTTATCTTCTTATTCTCCTTTATCTTAAGGTAATTTATTCAATTCCTCATCACTATCCAATACCTCTAGGGTTTTTTTAATTATATAACCCTTATTTCCCTTCAATTATACCATTTATCCCTCATTAGTTTCATTTTGGAGAGGTGCACATTATGGGTAGTTTGTAGGAGTCCTAGGTTTCATTTTATATTTAATAGGCTCCATGGTGGGGGTGGAAGTTTATGCGGACGGAAGTGGAGAAAAAATTGATGAAACTAGTGTGATATTGGTTGAAAATGAGGGGAGAGTGGATGGATTTAAACTATTAGTTGAGTTAAGGAAGGAAGGAAGAGGAATTTCCTATGTTATGGTGAGTGGAATAAAGGGAAACATAGAGAAGGCTCCAAAATTCAACACAATGGTGTCTATTGCATTAATTAGAGGTGAATGTGGGACATGATAATTGACTGGGGATAGGAAGGAAGGAAGATCTAATTTCTAAACTATGGTGATTGGAAGAGAAAAATAACATAGGGAAAACTCCACCACTAGCCATGGAATTTGTGGTGCCTTATACTACAAAGGGTGTAAAAAGGATTATTGCCACTACAATAGTTTCTATGATGGAAATGTAGTGTGGTAAGACTTGAGGACATTTATAATGGTGTTCCTTCTTTTGTTTTCCGATTTGTGAAAGGTCCCTCTTGAGAGACTCTAAAACCCAGTACTCATTTTCAATATTCTTGGCTTGCTATTTGCTAGTTTTAGTATTATATTTTTTGTGCCTAGCCACTAATATTGACATGGAAAACTTTTTCATCCTAGTGTGGAACTCTATAAAATTTAGGGTATTCATAAATGATTCATCATGTAAAGTGTGAGCATGCCCATAGTCAATCTTTACCCTTAATTATGAGTCTATTTAGGTGTTTCTTCATGTTTCCCTTAGGGTCCCATTCTCTATAAGGTGCCCACTTGAAATCATAATGGGTTTGGGTTTTTTACACCAACTAAAAGTGTTCCCATTTATTGTATTTAATCCTTCCAATAACAAGTGGAGTCAAGGGAACAACTCCCTACCTCTAATTTATTAGCTAAACATCCATTGAGTCAACTAATTAGGTAACAAATTCTTGTTCTAAAAAATATATCGGATATACCTAGGTAGATACATAGTAGGATTTAGTTCCCTCTATCCTAATTATGGTTTAGTTATAATAGAGCTAATAATCCCTCATCTTGACTATGTTCTTCTTGATTTTATATGAGAGCCTAGGCATAAATTTTCCATAGATGGCTTGGTATACCATCTGGTAGAAGGTCTTAGTAATCTTGGTCATGTTACTCTTGAACCTCTAAATTTGGATTATGTTGAACATTTCACATATCTTTCTCTTAGGGGACTCTTCATAAGGCTCCCAAGGCTGATTAAAATATTCATCTATGGTTATGATTATAGCATCCACCATGTAGGACATCATATAAAGTTGTGATTTGGGGAGTTATTCATATTAGTTATTGTGATGATGATGTTTGAACTTATGATTTACCCTATGGAAATTATCCTTTTGGAGGTGAAAATAAGGTTGATAATGGGAATCCACACATCATTGACATAATTCATTCTATGAAAACCATAATTTTTATTTTACTAGGGCCATGGTAATTCTAACTCCAGGTTTATAAATGACTATGGGGATAGTACAAATAAGTGCTCTAATTGTAAAAGTACTAGGTTCATAAGCCCATTCTTATAGATTGGTAGCTACATTATTTGCATGTATCCATGTATTCACTAGATTTTAGTTATATTTTATCTTAGGGTAATATGTCTTTTAGTACCTTTCAATTATTTTGCCATTAAGGTGGTCCACTATTGTCCTATTTTTGTAAAAATGGAAGATTTTAACATAAGTTTTACCATTTGTAAATACATCAAATAATAAGTCAATGTTAGGCATTACCTTAGGTTTAGTTATGGCATTATGTAGACCCACTTTCTTGATTGCCAATAGGTCATCCTGGTACTTCCATGAGAGTGTATAGAATTGGTCCTTTATAATGAAAGATATGGACTTGTTGACTTATTTCAAAATAGAAGAAAAGTGTTTGAATTCATGTTTGAGGATAGTTCATCAAACACTATGTCAATATATTCTTTTGTTCTTATAATTGAATACAAATATGGAGGAGGTGAACTTTGAGATTAGGAGGTCATGATTATGCAATTATAAAACTTCTAGGTTGTGATGGTTCAAACTTGGGCTTGTAATTTATTAGTTCAATGGTAATATGAGTGTAATTGGCTCTACAAGTTGCATATATTACCTTTGGATTTTGTTGTCACCTAGATTTTCACCCTTTAAGGAGACGAAAAATATCTTATCATCCAAGTAGCACACTAGAATCACCTCTAGGCTTGTGCGTGGCCTAAGGAATGAGGTGAATCTCAAGATAGTGCTAGCTCCCTTGATGTACCACTTTGGATTTCAACTACTACTAACTTGGGGGTGAAAAAGGAGAAGGATAAATAAAATAAAACTAATATAAGGGAGGTGATATGCCATATTAACTGATGACATACAATGATACACATATTACACTTGAAATCAAAGGATATACTAAACATACATTTCTCCAACTACCAATAAGGTGGAATAATGAAACCACATGTTAGGAATCCATAGTCTTCATTAAAAAAGATTCATAATCCATGTATAACACACTTATAATAGTCATAAAAGAGGTAAAAATTAGTTTTATTATTGATAAAAAGGTATACATTGATCAGGGCTTTGCCATACTTAGGTGGAACATCCCCTACAATGGCCAAAATGGTTAGTTCTTATAGAACTTATGAGAGAGAAAAAAAGAGAGAAGACCAAGGGTCAAAAGGACACTTGTAAATTTGATAAATAAATTTACTTGTGCATGTGATAAATATATGTAATGAAATATATAAGGTCTGGAATTCCAAGTGTCCATAGAAGATATAAACCTCATGAAAAGTGGTAAAAAACTCCTTATTCTTGCTTATAAAATTTCCTTCATGATTTGGAATTATTTGAACATCCCATAACTAATGTGTAATAGGTATAATTATTATAATGCAATGGAAGTATATCATACATGCCTCTCCATGAATTGGTTACATTCTTGGTCCTCTAAAATCATCCCAAATTGAGCTATCATCATCTGTTGTCAAGAAAACTACCCTTTCATGCACCCTATACACTTGTCCTCAAAATTGGAATAATTTTATAATTAAAATCCATTTGATCAAGTTTATGAAAATTTTAAATACCCTACATATCCTTATAATCATCATGAATACCATATGAGGACATCCACTTGAGGTTTTCATACTTCTCCCTATCTTTTGTAATATGCCAATTTTAACTATCTGAAATGAAACAGATGGTTTTCACACCTAAAAATAAAAAAAATTATATTTCCATATAAATTTATTAAAATTCCTAATTGTTGACACTGGAGATTGCACCCAGTGGTAGGAAAATAGGTTCCTGCCTTCTCCCCGCAACATGGAAACCACTCTCTCGCCTGTGGGATGGCAAAGCAGGAGAGGAGAGTCTCTAGGTATGGGCTAGTTCCCTTTGATGTATCTTGTTTGTTTCAAGTAATGCAAAAATAATAGATATACAGCTATATACTAGGTGGGATGAAAAGGGGGAAGAAATGCATGAAAACAAACTACCTACACTAAAGAGGTGATACACCAAAATAAAGGTTGACCTTCCACATCCACACTCAGAATCAAGGAAAATGCAAATATACTCTACACATCTGGTAGAAGAACCAGGCTACTAAAACTAACAGGGAGGATATAATGGAAAATACATAATAGAGATTTACCAAGGTGCTATGGAATGCACACTTATGAGCAACTTCCTCTATTTTGTCCTTCTCAAATATTGCTCTTCTCCTTTCAGCTACAGGAATGGCCCTTGTAGATGACTGGTCTGTTGGCATTAACCTATGAAAGCATCGAAGATAATGACTAAACACAAACAATACTCATGACATACATAGCAAATCTATCCAAGATGGAGGCAAAAGACTATATTTTATTGATTTAGGTGGAGAATTTGTAGAGCTATGCTCTCTAAAAAATTGGAGAAGATCCTTCCAAATGATCAAGTCTGCGTATTTATATGGAAAGAGCCAAGAGGAGTTCTCATTGGATTTTGCTTATAATTTGTAGCTTGAGTCTTCCTTGAGAAGAGGGAAAACACTATTGATGACATCATAAGTCTGCTGGGACCATGCTTGCTGCCTCATTTTGCATGCTAGTTTGCTCCTCTGGCAGCTAGGTGGGCCTTTTCCTGTGTTCTATAGGCCTTTTTTGCTACATGATGTTGTGGGCAGAGATTTTACCACCCAATGTCATGGATTGCATGAAACAATATTACCGACGTCGGCTGATTTGGCTGCTGAGTGCGGCAATTTTTTTGACGTCAGTCGAGTAGGCTGCCGAGCACGGCAGTTTTGCCGACGTCGACCGATTTTGTGGCCTTTTCCTCCGCTTTTGTTGTGGGTGGCAATTTTGCCACTGAATGCATCTATTTGCTGTATCCTTTTACCTATCGGTGTTTTGGGTAGTGATTTTTCTACTTGTTGCATTGTTTTTGTAAATGTTTGCCCTCTTTTTGCCTTAGTGTTAAATGCCCCTATTTTTTCCTCTCCTCTTTTGTGAACATTTGAAGACTCTACCTTATGCTATCATGAATGCCAATGAATGAGGCTGATGAGCCAATGCTTTGAAATGGAGCTGTTGAACCCTGAAGGTGGACCTTGCAACCTAAAATTAATTGGCCTTTCATATCTAATGCAGAAGGTGACCGAGATTTCGCCAGAGGGGCAAAATTGGGTCAACAAATTGGCGACTCCCAGGGGAAGCATGCCTGCTATGTTTAGGACCAGTTTCCTTTGAATACCATTGGGCATGGAGTCAAATGTAGCTTGAAAGAATTAATAATAGCCTAAAATATCCCAGAATCAAAATATATAGAATTTACCCCCACACACAAAGGGAAACACACAAGACTAAAAACAACTAACTATGCAAAATGCACTTAAGGAAAATAGGGAAAACTACAAGGGAAACTATGTACAACTGAACCAAAAATTAGTGGCAATGCTTTAGATGTATCCTGTTAACTAGGATACACAATTCTTCACCGTCTAACCTGGAGTTACACTGAGTAATCATATAACGACCGCTTCAGAGGGCATCAAATTTTGCATGTTTTTCGGGTTTAGCTCTGTCTTTGTCCCATTTCAAAACAATATCTCCTTCAGTGAAATTTTTTGATGAATATTTCTTGTCAAAATGTCTTTTCATCTACTGTTGGTGATTGATCATAGAGACCATGGCCCAATTCCTTACCTCTTGGAGCTCCATTAGTTCACACAACTTGACCTCCATGCTACTTCCTTCTTCTAGCTGTAGCTGATGAATGAGGTCCAGTGCTGGCAATTTGAGTGAAATGGGAAGCCTTACTTCCCTTCCATACATGAGCGTATATGGATAATTTCTGATTGCTCTCTTCCGGGTGATCTGATCAGCCCATAGCACTGTCTTTAGCTTGGCATGCCAAGTTCTCTGATTTTCTTCCATGGTCCTCTTTATAATCCTGATCAGATTTTTGTTAGTGGACTCAGCCAGCCCATTCCCCTGCGGGTAGTATTTTGATAAAGTGCTGAGGTATATACCATACCTTAGCGCACATTCACTAGTTTTGGTTCCCAAAAAAGCCAAGGCCTTGTCTAAAATTATAGTGGCTGGGACCCCAAAATGTGTCACTAAGTCCTCATACAAATCCAAGACTACGCTTTCATTCACTTCCTTCAATGTAATGGCTTCCACCAACCTAGTGAAATAATCCGTAGCAGTCAGGACCCATTTGAGTTTGGCACTAGAGGGAGGATTGATCATCCCTATGAAATCCAAGCCCCACTACATGAATGGTTGTTCAACTTGAATGGGATGTAGGTGCATGGTAGCCAATCGTTGCTTTCCATCAAAAAGTGCACTCTTTTGGCACTTCCTTACCTAGGCATGGGTATCCTTAAAAAGAGTGGGCCAAAAATAGCCAGCTCTCATTATTTTTGCTGCTGTGGTCTTAGGGGCGAAATGGCCGCCTTCTGGCCCATCGTGAAACTCAGCCAATACCTTGTCAGCCTGACTAGGGTCAATGCATCTCAAGAGAACCCCAAAGAGATCCTTCCTAAATAATACTCCATCAATCAAGACATAAGGAAGGGACTAAAGTTTAAAATACCTTCTTTCAGCCCTACCGAGACCCTACAGACATTCACCCATAAGAAGGAAATGCCTCATGTCCAACATCCAATCTCTTATGATAGCTCATTCTTCTGCAGTGGTTGCATCATGGATCAATAAGCTGTCTTCACCTTTTTACTTCAAATTTGTAGCTAGCTATTCACACAGGCCCCTTCCTCTCACCAACTTGGTGATTTTGATGTCTATGTCATACTCCATCACTTTGGTGATCCATCTTGCTCTTTTCTCATTTAAGTCTCGATTGGTCAAGAAATCCTTGACACCAGGATGTGGAACCATGAGATGGATCTTGCTATTTGACAACATATATCTAAATTTCTTCAGGCTGCGCACTACTGCCAGGACTTGCTTCTCTACATAGGTGTACTTGATTTCAAAGTCCTCTAACCCTTGGCTGAAGAAGGTGAGTAGTTACTCGAGGTCATCACTATTTGCCTAAGTAAGCATAGCAGATATTACTTCTCCAATGTTGAAGGTATAGAGATTGAGGTCTTTATTGAATTTGGGGCTGATAAGAGCGGGAGCCTGGGTCAAAGCTTGCTTGATGGCTTTAAACCTGTCTTTTCTTGGCATTGTCCATTTGAATTCTTCACCCTTCCTCAGCATAGAGGCTAGTGGTTTAACTATTTCAGCAAAATTTGGAATGAACCTCTAAATGAAATTTATTCGGCCAAAGAAACTCTGTAGGCCTTTCTTGTGCTTTGGTAAGGACATCTCTAGAATGGAGCAGACTCTTTCGGGGTCAATAGACAAACCCTCCTTGGACACAATGTGGTTGAGAAGTTTCCCCTCATGAACAACAAATACACATTTCTTTGGATTTAGGGAGATGCCAAATTCCCTGCACCTCTCAAAAATTTGCCTGCGGTGCTCCATATGCTGGCCCGCCTCTTTGGAGAAAACCGTTATATCATCAAGGTACACCAGCACGTTCTTATTTATCAAACCACTAAAAGCCATGCCATGGCTTGCTGGAAGGTAGCACCAGCATTGGATAGCCCGAAAGGCATCTTCTGGTAGGCAAACGTTCCCCATTTAGTGGTGAAGGTTGTTTTGTATTGGTTGCAGCCTCGCACCAGAATATGATTATATCTCGAATAACCATCCAAGAGGGAGAAACGTTCGGAACCGGTTACCTTTTGGAGGATCTGCTCCATGTTTGAGAGGGGATAATGATCCTTTAAAGAGACTTTATTAAGGTCTTTGAAGTCAATGCATAGCTTGATTTCCCCATTTTTCTTTCTAACTGGAACCAAATTGGCTAACCATGAAGAATGTTTGATCGGAAATATAATGCCAGACTCAATCAACTTGACCAATTCTTTCTCCATAAGGAGTTCAATCATTAGATTAATAGGCCTCTACTTTTGTGTGACTAGTTTTACACCTTCATCTAATTCAATGGTGTGCTGGGCGAGTCTTGGATCGAAGCCTTTCAAGTCACTATAATTCCAGAGGAAGACATCAGCGAACTCCTGACACAGCAGAATGAAAGCTTGTCTTTCTTGAAACGTGCAGACCTTAACAAGCACTAGCAACTTGTCCTTAAAGATTTCAACTTTTTCATAATTCTCCTCTCTAGTAGTGATGCATGCTTTTTCATCTCTTAGTTGGTCATCTCCTTTGAAAATACTTTCAAGTGTGACCAGACCCTTAGGGAGTTTATTGTTCTTCAATTAAACAATTTGATTTTCGTATTGTTACTGTAATTTCACTTGATTGTGGACCACAAATTTAGCTTCTTCTTGCAAGAAGAGAGCTATTTGCTGGTCACTTTTGAAGACCTGCCAATTCATAACATTGTCTGGAATTGAAGGCCAAACCACCACTTTTAAATGGTGCAAACCATAATCCTTACTTATCTCTTTTGAAACATCAAATTGGGTGCCAACAGTTGCCAGCCTGTCAGCTTGCTTATTCTATTCTCTGGGAATCGAGGTAATGTTAAGAGCAAGGAAATCCTCCATCAAGTCCTAAACCCTGTGCTTGTAAGACTTTAGCAAGGAGTTCTTGGTCAGGTTCAGGCCTCTTATTTGGTTCACAATTAGTTCACTGTCCCCCAGGATTTGCAACTTCTTGATCCCTCTCTTTCTTGCCCACTCAAGTCCATAAATCAAAGGCTCATATTCTGCAACGTTACATGTGCAAGAGAACTAGAAATAGAAAGCTAAAAATTGCCTTTCTTTAGAAGGGGAAACTAACATTGCCCCACCACCAGCACCTAGTTTACTCTTGGAACCATCAAAGTATAGCTACCACAGGCCAAGGTCTTCCTTGTTCTCCTTCATTATATTGGGCATGATGATGCCTTCTTCATGTAAGCAATAAATGCCAAGGTTTTCTTCCTCAATAAACTTATAAGGATCGTGCTCGAAGTTATCTCTTCCCCACTCATCCAAGAGTAGATCTATGACTCCTTCAAGAGCAGAAGATGAAGATTTGTCTATTTGAGACTCTTTTGGATCGATGATAGTGTAATTGACATTCGCTGCCTTAGGTGAATAGGGCTCTAGGTGGTCCTTATAGAGTGGCTCAGATTTGATTTTTACTTTAGTCCCATACTTGGTTCTGAAAACCAGATATGACCAATTCACTGCTAGATAACCACCTATCTTGGACGTAAAGTCCCTAGACAAACAGATTGTGAAATATGGAGGAACGTCCGCTACCACTATATCATGGGGGATTGAGAATGTCGGGTAGGCATGCAATGTTAAACTCAATCCTTTCAAGATTCCAACTATCTTTGCAGGCATCCCATCTAGTTGCAAGACTCCTTTGTTCATTGCTTCATACTTTAATCCCATCTTGTCAGCAATGCACTTAGGCATCACTGAAGTGCTGGCCCCGCTATTGATTATGCAATTGTGTACTACTAAATCCCCTATGATCAAAGATACATAAAAGGGGGGAGTCCTTTCTTCTTTATTTACCTAATCTGAAGCAGAAGTCTACCCATTCATCATTAGGACATTATTAGTGTCTGGTGGGACGGCCTGTCGATCTAGTTCATGTAATTCTTTCTTCAAAACTTCCTTTTGTCCTGCAAGAGACAATGAATCCCAGAGATAAATGTTCACATGTAATTTCTTCATTTGATCAACTATATTAACTTGGGGGCTAATTCCCTTCATGTTTTTCTTTGGGCTAATCCCAGCTGGAGCTATAGACTGAGGAGCTAGAGGTGCAGATGATTGACCAAAAATTGGGGCCCTTTGAAAAGGGTGTGATGGAGTATTCATTGCTGCCTCAGGGGAAGCTTGCGCTTCTCCAACCACTCTTCTTTTAAATCTCGTGTTGGTTGTAACACAATCAGCCTGATTACCTGCAGCACCCCCATGACTAATTACACAGAGCTCGCCCTCTTCGTGATTTATTAGAGTAGAATCTGGCTGAGTTTGATTATTACTCATGCCGGGCTAAATTGGAAACTCAAAAAACTGAGAATGATTAGCAGCTTGATTTTTTGAATTCTAGAAAAAATTCATCATATCATTCATATGGATAGCTTGTCCTTAACCATGTGCCATGGTCGAACAACCTGGCTGTTCTTGCACTAGATTGTTCTGAGTAGGCACCATGGCTTTAGATGATGAAGAGGGGCCTGAGTTATAATTCTGATAAGGCCTAGTCTGAGTAAGCTGACCCTGTCCTTGATTATAGCCTTGAAAAGGGTTTTTAGGTGCTTGACCATAATGTTGATATCCCAAATTTGGCTTATTATTTTGAGCTTGTTGTCTTTTAAGAGCTACAAGTTCATTTGACATGTTTTCTAACAGGGTTTTAACCTCATGTAGTTCATTTGTCAGAACAACAGTTGGCTTCTCAATGGTGGGCAGGGGAGCAATTATGGGAACAATGGTCTATATAGGGGACAACATCTCTGGGGAAAGTGGCATGTTGGGCCTAGGAGCGATCTTTTTGGCTTGTACCAAGCAATTTTTAGCCGTTATGGCAATGTCATAAGTAGCTGGCAGTATGTGCCCTCCCATAGATTGGATCATCACAACAATATCACTATTTAATGCTTATAAATAGTACAAGAAATCATAGCTGGGAGTTGGCCTTACTAGGATGGGAATTCTATCCCAAGTCTTTTGAAAATGCGTGTTGAAGTCCTGCATGTACTCGTGTGGAGCTCTCTTTATAGTTGTCTGTTGCTCAGCAAGAGAGAGGCCATCACTTTTTTCCCCAAAATGACCAGTTAAATGAGTGCCCAATTCATTCCAAGAATGTATAGAATTCATAGGAAAGGTTCCATACCAATCAAGGGCCTTCCCTTTTAGAGACAAAGCTAGCAGTCTGATGGCAATATTTTCTTCTGTTATATTGTGAATATTGCAAAGGTTGGCAATATTCTTGATATGCTCAACAACTGTAATAGGTCCCACTCCATCAAAAGAGGGCACATTTTCTAGAGCCGTTCTAGGAATCAGATCATAGCATGGGAGGTTTAAAGGGCTCTCACCGTGGAAAGCTACAAAAGGCAATGCCATGGCTGGAACAGGCTGTAACTATGGCTGAGCTGGGTTGGTGTTCCTAGAAACAAGTCTAGGAGGATTTACTAATGGATAAGGGCAAGTTATTTCAAACTCGAGCCTTTTAGCTGAGTTTAAAGGTAGCTCAACGAATTCAAAAGGGACCCTTCTTGAAGCTGACCTTGTGGTAACCTTTGGCATAGAAGTTTAAGTGACTGGTCTTAAAATAAAGAACTAAGCTCTTACCAGTGGAGTTGCCAGATGCTAGAAATATTTGAAATGACTATAGCAAGACTAGCATCAATCCTAAAATACTACTGCATTAGAAACTGATAAAATTACAGTCCCATTGGGTGTGCCAAAACTGTTGACGCTGGAGATTGCACCCAGTGGCAAGAAAACAGGTTCCTACCTTCTCCCCACAGCATGGAAACCCCTCTCTCACCTGTGGGATGGTGAAGCAGGAGAGGAGAGTCTCTAGGTATGGGCTAGTTTCCTCTGATGTATCTTGCTTGTTTCAAGTAATGCAAAAATAACAGATATATAGCTATATAGTGGGGGGGGGATGAAAAGGGGGAAGAAATGCATGAAAACAAACTACCTACACTAAAGAGGTGATACAGCAAAATAAAGGTTGACCTTCCATATCCACACTCAGAATCAAGGAAAATGCAAATATACTCTACACATCTGGCAGAAGAACTAGGCTACTAAGACTAATAGGGAGGCTATAATGGAAAATACATAACAGAGGTTTACCAAGGTCCTATGGAATGCACACTTATGAGCAACTTCCTCTATTCTGTCCTTCTCAAATATTTCTCTTCTCCTTTCAACTGCAAGAATGGCCCTTGTAGATGACTGGTCTGTTGGCATTAACCTGTGAAAGCATCAAAGATAATGACTAAACACAAATAATACTCATGACATACACAACAAATCTATCCAAGATGGAGGCAAAAGACTGTATTTTATTGATTTAGGTGGAGAATTTGCAGAGCTATGCTCTTTACAAAATTGGACAAGATCCTTCCAAATTATCAAGTCTGCATATTTATATGGAAAGAGCCAAGAGGAGTTCTCATTGGCTTTTACTTGCAAGTTGCAACTTGAGTCTTCCTTGGGAAGAGGGAAAACACTATTGATGACATCATAAGTCTGTTGGGACCATGCTTGCTGCCTCATTTTGTGTGCTGGTTTGCTCCTCTAGTGGCTGGGTGGGCCTTTTCCTATGTTTTGCAGGCCTTTTTTACCACCTGATGTTGTGGGCAGTGATTTTACCGCCCAATGTCATGGATTGCACACAACAATATTGCTGATGTCAACTGATTTAGCTGCCGAGTGCGGTAATTTTACTGACGTCGGTCAAGTAGGTTGCTGAGTGTGGTAGTTTTGCTGACATCAGCCGATTTCATGGCCTTTTCCTCTGCTTGTGTTGTGGGTGGCAATTTTATCGCTGACTGCATCTATTTGCGGTCTCTTTTTACCTGCTAGTGTTGTGGGCAGTGATTTTGCCGCCTGCTGCATTGTTCTTGTAAATGTCTGGCCTCTTTTTGCCTTAGTGTTAAATGCCCCAGTTTTTTCCTCTCCTCTTTTGTGAACATTTGAATACTCTACCTTATGCTACCGTGAATGCCAACGAACGAGGCCAATGAGCCAATGCTTTGAAATGGAGCTGTTGAACCCTGAAGGTGGACCTTGCAACCTAAAATTAACTAGCCTTTCATAGCTAGTGCAGAAGGTGACTAAGATTTCACTAGAGGGGCAAAATTGGGTCAACACTAATATTTCACCCAAACTTTGTTTCAACTCCTGAATCCTTATATAACCTATAAAACACACAAAATAGTGAGAAAAACCTTATTTTGCACCATGTCTATATTATTCCATACAACTAGTTGGCACGTGAAGTATGTTTAAGGATCCATTTACAAATTAAAATAGTATTAATGGTATAAATATTCCATATGGATATCTGTTGAAATCCATTTTCATAAACTAGTCTTGGTTAAGGGTTTAGTAGGGTTTTAGGCCTATTTTGAGTCTTAAGGTTTGTTCATAAAAATATGACATCCAAACTAAAAAAAAATTACACAAAAATGATGTTATGGGACCCTAATAACCACTCCAAAATTATTTTTCTAGAATGCATATCCTTAGAAAATATATGAGTAATCAAAGTTTCCTATTCGAGCTTGTTTCCTTCTTTCATGCAAGTCTGAGAAAGTTTTCTAGTCAAAAGTTTACCTTATATGGTATATTATATATAAAAATTATTAAAATATGTATAATAATCTTCCATAAACATGTTCCAATATTTTTACATGATTACTTCATGCAAAAGTGTAATCAACTCTCCACTTGGGCATTAGGCTTAGACCTTGTCTACTAAGCCTGACTGTAACATCTGGTGTTCTAGACATTAAACTAAGTTAATTTGTATTATAAAATATAAAAAACATATATAATGACCCCATATACATGTTATAAATCACTAAAATATTCATTCCATACTAGAAATGAAAGTTCCTCTTCATTTGGCCATTAGGCTTTGATTTTGCCAATTAGGTCTGACTAAAAACTTAGGAGTATGGAGTACAATATTTGGTTTAATTCTTATTTTCAAGGTTATTAATTTTTTATTAGGTATATTCAAGATTTAAAAACCACTTTTCAAGGTCCTTACCTCCTCCAACTCCATATATTTATCTTATTCTCCTAGCCCTATCAGTTTGTATGAAGGGAAGTACCCCTTGTCTGAGAAAAAATAGGGGTATTTCCCATATTTTTCTAACAAAAAAAATACTTTTTAAGATTCATAAAGTTTTAAATGTGATTAAAATAAAAATATATCTCTTGGTTCCATGTCAATATTCCCCAAAATAATTCATACTCAAAAGAAACCCTGGTGAAAATGATTATGTGTAGGATTCTTCTAATAGACTATGTGTGGACTTGAAGAGAAGTTTCTCCTAATCATTGTTTACCATGAGAGTTATGAAAGATAATTATGATCATGTTTTATGGATTCTTGTTTTCATTTGTCTCTCTAACCTTTCGCATGTTCCCTAAAAGCATCTAGACATAACATTTTTTAGCTCACTACTTGTAATAATTAACCTGGCTACAGGTGTATACAGGGTATTAAGATGTTGATATAAGCTTGTTCATACATTTAAAAACTTATCTAAGTTTTCATTTACGTAATAAAATTTCCTATTGGGTTTCTCCACCTTTCAAATTTTCTCTATACCCTTTCCTTCACTTTAAATGTACTAAACAAAGTTCTCCCCTTGATTGAGAACTCCTAGCCAGTAGGTGCATATAGCCCTAACTAAGATTGATCCTAATGTAAAAGCACCTCCTTAAACTTATTTTATGTCATATAACCTCTATAATCACATTGGAATCATTTTTATTTTCTTTGGAAGCACAAAACTAGGTTTTATTAGACTGAGAAACTTCTCCCCTCAAGACCCTATTTTGGACTGAGCCTATAGGTGGATATAACATCTAGTTAGACCTGGTAATGATGTGAGAAACCTTATATTTTAATCCTCTAAGGTTACAAAACACATCTCTATACTTTTATCCAACTTGAGTGTTTTAGAAAAAACCCAAACTCCTATGCTAACCCACTGTTTGTATTCCCTGTTTGTTGTAGGTGCATCTTTCTAGGCCTGTGTATGGATGGTGAGTGTTAATAGAGTTTAATTTTATCATATCACCATTTTGAATTGATTATTAATGAAATTAATAATTAATTATTCAATGTATAAATTACAACATGATAGTCTATCTTATTTATTCTTATAAGATACCAAAACCATCTAAAAGATAAAACCTATATATGTTAGTATAATATCTTAGTATTTTTATGGAAAGTTTCAAGGCTTTCAAATTCCTCCTTACACTAATCCCCTAGCCTTAATTCTCAAAAGGGTTATTTTATTATGGGTATAATCCAATAAAAATTTATTGGAATGCACCAAAGTATTGATCAACACATTGTATTACTTTGGTAAAAGGGGCTCAGGCCTCTCTTTTCAATTTTTAGGGCAAGTATCACTAAACTTAGTTTCTTATCCCTTCCAACATGATTAAACACATATTTTTCTCTCTAGATACTTTAAATTATATTTTCATGGTCTAAATACACTACCAATACCTTAATTAAGTATCCCATTGTTTCAACCTTTATGTACACACTTTAATCCCCTACTCAACCACTTATAGGTGGATCTTTTGGTGCATAAGTAGTGAATTATAATATGAGCAATATGGAAACTATCACGACTATGAACCTTGATTATTTAATAAATCATACCAATACACTTGTATTAGTATTATTATTTTTTAACATGCATTCACCTTTTCACAGATTGGTTTTACATCAACAGGACCTTGTAGGTGAATGTTTTGACTATGTTATTCAAGTAGGGAATGAAATATAGTAAACCATGTTATGAAATAGATTCAAGACAACTTAAATTTAATTATAATCCTCAAATTCATGATATTAATTCTTGGACTCCTTGAAACTAGTTCCAAACCATCCTCTTCAACATGAAAATCACCTACATATATGTTGAATGGAGCAATCAATAACATCAAACGATTGTTTGAGCATGGTGAATATGCTTGTGACCACATTTACACCTTTTCTAAACCAATAAAATGGATATATTTAACTAATAATCATCTAAAAAATTGATACACCATGAATACAAATTAAAGAACAAGATAAATAAGTGCATACATGTGAATGTAAGTGAAGTTAAGCATGAAGTTGACAAATGGAGGAAGACAAACTTGCAAGCTGCTCAAAGAATGTCATGGTGAGAAAAAAACATGGGAGGAGGTGTTTATATGTCCTAAATACTTGTGGATCACCATTTCCTAGTTATGTGAGACCTCTACAAGAGAAAACACTTAGTAAACAAGAAGCACTTTATCTGGAACTACACCTAGTGATAATCTTTTGAAACATGAATTAAATTACTCATCTAAAAACATGGAACCTAAAAACAATAATTGAGACAATGTGAGAAGGATTTACACATGATTTGGACCAACATCACCAACTAATTTGTATAGATTTGGTAGAATGGAGAAAAACATATAGGGTGCATGAAATAACTAGCAAGTTTACACAGTCAACTTGTTACCAATGGTTCATAAAGAATAGTTGATAAATAATCAAAAAAATTATATTAAAATTAATTTCTCTAATTTTAAAACAACCTCCTAAAATCATTTGGTCCAAAATCCTTTGTGATGACTATTCTGAACACAAACTTACAAGTCACTTTTGTATGTCTAAGAAAGCTAAAATGGAGTAAAATGGGTTTGGGTAGAAAATGGCACTTCCAAATCAATTAAATCATGGATATGTGTGTGTCAAATATTAATATTCACATTACAACCTTTTTAAAGTGACACACTTCCCAAGGAGGCTATATAAGTGCCAAATTCTTCCTTTTTTTAAGAAAACTGAATTATATTCTTATGAACATACAAATTTTCAATCTTGTCATTTAATTAGGACTTATAAGGATGCATAGGTAATGACATCACATTTCTACATCTTCACATTTCCCAATAAACTTGTACAAAGAATTAAATGATCAATTTTGACCCTTAAAATGACGTAAAAAGTTAAATGGACTTAAAAACTGATTAACCAAGGGCAATATAACATTAATTAACATAAATTGAACTATAATAAAACTAATGACACTCCTAATACACCCGTTATAGACATATAAAATCAATTTTTTACCTATAGGTATGCCAATTTGACTAAAAAGTCAAATTTGGTCCATAAATTGTTGACTCATAGGGGTAATATGACTGATTTACTAACTAGACTAGTAGCCTTATCATTCCATTGGGTTTAAAAGTCATTTAAAGATTAAGACAAGAAAGGAAATTTTTAGTTATTAACCTCAAAACTTTAATCAAGATAAGACACTAAAAACTATTTCAACCACACAAAGCAAAGGACACACAACAAAGAAAGCAAACACACAAGAGACACACATGTGCTCAAAGAACTTAGGAGAAGGAAGGAAAAAACTACCATATAAAACTAAAAATGAGCATACATCCCTCCTAAATCAAAGGGAAAGTTTGAAGCATCACCTTCTTCATGAGATGGAACATGGTACAAAACATGTTGCTCTTTAGATTGGATGTCTTGTGGATTAAACCTACTTCTTAGCACCTTAATGGCCATGCTCTCAAGTATACCACCTTCAAATAGGCATGTAATGTGAAATTATTCCTCTTTCATCCAAACATATTCAACCTTGTCATGTGAATCCTCAATTTCAACTTCAAATTATGATTTAATAAGTCTATCTTCTTGTCTTTCATGGTGGTTTCGAAAAGATTGGGATTTTTCTCAGCTATAAGATCTTCTAGCTCATCAAGGAGATTTTCAAACTCTATCCAATCTTGATCATTGTCTTCTATGGAAACCTCTTCCTTCAATTTGTCAAACACTTGATCCTCAACTTGTAAAATTTATTCAAGCTCTTAAAGGAGTTATATTAGTAGCTAAGAATCATCCTTGTCAACCACTTCTTGAATGTTAGTATCAATAAATGGCTTCATAACATCAAATTCTTGAGCATCAGAAAGAGTTTTATCTTCATGTTTGGTTAAACACTAAAGATCATGTTCATTAAAATCAACAAGATTGGGATTATCATTAGCTCTACAATATTTTTTATAATAAGAAACTTTAATCAACTCATCAAATTCCTTGCATTTGGCATTGAACTTCTGCCATAAATATTATTCCTCATGATAATCTTCAAGAGCTAGTTCTTCCACCTTGATCTCATGAGACTTTATTAAGACTGTCACTTCTTGAGAGATGACTTCAAAGTGTTATTAATCCTTGATATCACATTCCACTTCATGTTTTAGATGATCATATAGAACATTTTTATCATATGTAGAGTGGTCTTCAATGGATTTAAGATCTTTCATCTCTTTCTCCTTCATGGTGATTCCAAGACTAGGCATCTTGAAATCATGTGATCTATCCTAATGGGGTTTCCAAGGAGGTACGTTTTCTTCAAAAAAGAATTCTCTTTCTTTATCAACCATATGACCCTCTTTAGGTTTCCATATTGTAGGTCCATCAAGGAAAAGGGTGATGGAGTGAGGATAAAATGAACTAGTTGGTGGAGGTGGCACATATAACTAGAAAATAGATTGAGGGTGGAGTGTAGGGGATTGTTTATGGGCACACATCCCTTAAAATATAGAGACATCAGCTATTAGATTATCCTATTTTTCACCAAGGGGATTCCATATAGTGATTAATCCTTATAATCACTCATGATATCCTCTTGATTAAACATGAATTGGATTTTCTCTTCTTTACTTGCTCCTCTCAATATACATTCCTCCTTGAAAAGGAATGATGTGAAAGGTTGATGGATAGGGTCATGGATTTGAGTTGAATGGGATATAATATGAGATGTAATGGAAGTTGAAAGAGTTAGAGATAGAGTGTGGGATGAAGGAGAAGGCTTATGAATGGATTTGGAAAAGAGGAAAGCACTAGTGAGTTCATATGGAAGTGAATCCTTAGGCTGATTAGAAGGAACAACATCCACATGATTAGGAACTTCAATTTTCCAATGATATCCCTGTTTATAATCCATGAAAACATTTGGTTTCATATGAAAAGACTCATAAGAATACCCTTAAGGCTAATTAGAATTATGATAGGAGAGATAGGGCTCATGTTGGGATTGATAGAGAGGTATTTCTTAGTAGCCATTCTCATATGATTGTCTAGCAACATGGTGTCCATATGAAGAGGGAAATGAAGGGTTATATGACTTACATGGCTCATAGGGTTGTTGAGGGGAACAGTGTGGTTCATATCAAGGCTGAATGTAGGATTGAAACACTTCATGACAAGGGTGATTATAGTCACACCAAGGCTCATTAAGAACTTGTTCATACTGATGGGGACTAACACAAGCTTGGAAGGTTTCACTAACTTGTAGAGAACAAAAATTAACATAAAAGTCATCCATGAAATTTCACTAAAAGTAAGGATACAAAAATAAATATTACCAATAATATTCAAAGGATAACTTGGGCTGCTTGACCAGTTGATTAAATTTAGATTAGCCATTAATGCTTTGATAGATGCCTCTAAAGGCTGATTGTTGAGAGACAACACCAAAAATTTCTCAATCTCTTGGAATAAGAGTCCTACCAAGCATGCCAAAAAAAATTCACTTGGATTTTCTCCATTTTAAGATATAACAAATCTCTCCTCATTCAAGTGGGATAATGGAATCACCACTAGGCTTGTGTGTAGCTTAAGGAATGAGGTGAAACTCTAAATAGCGGTAGCTCCCTTGACTAATACTAAATTTTGGGTGAAAGGGGAGAAGGATAACTGAAATAAAACTAATATAATGGAGTTGATACACCAAATTTATTAATGACATCCAACCATATGCATATTACACTTGAAATCAAAGGATAAACTAAACATACACTTCTCTAATCTTCATCTTCTCACATCAATACTACATTGTGAGGTTATGGATAAATGTACAAAGCTAGGAAGACTAGATAAGAGGCCTATTAGGGAACTAATGAATATACTAACTCATTTACCAACAACATATCCTAAAACACTTCACATGTCTTGCAAGAAAAAGCTTTCTAACTATCAATAAGGCAAAATAATGACACCAAATGTTAAGAATCCATAGTCTTCACTAAACAAAATTCATGATCCAAGTAGAAAACACTTATAATAGTCATAGAGGAGGTAAAAATAAGACATATTATTCATAAAAAGGTATACATTTGAGTAAGGATTCACCAGACTCAAGTGGAGCATCCCCTACAATGGCCAAAATAGCTAATTCTTATAGAACTTGTGAGAGAGAGAAAGAGAATCCAAGGGTCACAAGGACACTTGTAAAGTTAATAAAATTAGTTACTTGTGCATGTGATAAAGATATGGGATGAACCATGTAAGTGTCCCATTGTTTCAACTTTTTTGTACACACACTTTAATCCCCTGCTTAGCCACTATAGGTGGATATTTTAGTGCATAGGCAGTGAATTGTAATATGAGAAATATGAAAACTATCATGAATATGAACCTTGATTATTTCCTCAATCATGAAAATACACTTGTATAATTATTAGGAGTTTTTAACATGCATTAAACTTTTCACACATTGGTATTACATCAGTAGGACCTTGTAAGTGAATGTTTTGACTTTGTTATGGAGGTAAGGTATGAAATGTAGCAAAACATGGTGTTGAATAGCTTAAAAAAAACTCAAATTAACTTACAATACTCAAATTCATGATCTTCATTCTTGGAATCCTTGATACTAGTTTGAAACCATCCTCTTCAACATGCAAATCACATGCATATACATTGAATAGAGCAATCAAGAACATCAAATGGCTATTTGAGCATGGTGAATATGCTTGTGACCACCTTTACACATTTTTAAAACCTCTAAAATGGCTATATTACTCTCTTAATGTTATAAACAACTGATACACCATGAATATAACTTAAGGAACAAGATAAATAAGCACATACACGTGAATGCAACTGAAATTAATCATTAAGTTGACAAATAGAGGAAGACAAGATTACAAACTAATTAAAGAATATCATGGTGAGACCAAAACATGGGAGGAGGTGGTAATATGGTCCAAAGACTTGTGTAGCACCATTTACTAGCTATATGAGAGCTCTACAAGAGGAAACACTTAGTAGACAAGAAGCACTTCAACTATAACTACATCTGATGACACCTTATTGAAACATGAACCAAATTACTAATATAAACACCATGGAACCTAAAAAAAATAATGGAGACCATGTTATAAGGATTTAAACATCATTTGGAGTGAACCTTGCTAACTGGTTTGTATGGATTTGGAAAAAATAGAGCAAAACCTATAGGGTGCACAAAATAGCTAGCATATTTCCATGGTCAACTTGATAGCAATGGTTCATAAATAATAGTTGATCAATAATACAAATAATTATATTAAAATTAAATTATATGAGTTTAAAAAAACATCCCAAAACTATCTGGCCTGAAACCCTTTGTGCTGATCATACCAAGTACAAACCTATAAGTCACTTTTGCATGTCTAGGAAAGCCAAAATAGAGTAGAATGGTTTTGGGAAGAAAATGACATTTATATATCAATTAAAGTGTGGATATGAGTGTATTTTAGATTAAAATTCACATTTAAACCCTTTCCAAGTGGCACACCTCCCAAGGATGCCATATAAGTGTCAAATTCTTCATTTTCTTTAAGAAAACTAACTTTTCTTCTAATGAACCTACAACATTTTAGTATTTTTAGTTACTTAAGACTTATAATGAAACATGGGACATTAAATCACATTTTTACACCTTCACATTTCCTAATAAACCCATACAAAGCATTAAATACTCAATTTTAACCCTTAAAATAACCCAACAAGATAAATGGACTTAAAAGCTAATTGACCAAAGCCATATAACATTAATTTTCATAAATTGATGTATATTACACCCAATTAAACTCATATTACACCACTTATAGACCTATAAAATCAATATTTTACTTATAGTTTCCCTAATTTGATTTAAAAGTCAAATTTGGTGAACATATTCATTAGATTTAAGTAATCGAATGTAAGGGTATTCAATTCATGTGAATTAATTATATCAATAGGTTTGGCTCCTCAAATTTATTTTTTATATTCTAATCTCAAATGACTCATAATATGTTGACACTTTTATCATGCCGTAATCACAATATGGTGATATTTTGATCATGTTGGAATCATAAGATGGTGACACTTTGATTACATCAAACTCACAAGATGGTGTCACTTTGGAGGATCATGCTCAGTCACTTACCCAAGAGATTTTGTACAATGCCTTTCATTGAGTTAGTTTCTAGGTGATCAATATTATTAAATTTATCATGATACCACTTTCTCTCTTACCCAAATATATCATATATTAAGTTCAATATTTCAGTCTCTATATAAACGAGATGGAGTGAAACAAACCACCTAGTTGCTCTTAGAAAAAGTAGTAAATTTTTTTAATCTAATTATTGAATATTCATTCAAAAAAAATTGATATCATACTTTAGTAAAACATATAATCAATAAATTTAATTAGTAACAATGTCAACATTTTAATACTACAAGTAATAGAATAAAATGTAAGTTATTGAAAGTTTACTATCATAATAGGGATATTATCACAGCTTGAATTCCCATACTAAGTACGTGTATTAATTCAACTAGTCACATGGATTTATATCCCATCAAGTCTACCCTAACCTAGCCTAAGGATCTATACTTGATACCTATAGATTAATTTCCTACTCTACATTGTATTTATTTTATTTTTTGATTTGAGTGCTGCAATTTTGGTTCCTGCGTATCCTTGGATGTTGCGGCATAATTTTGAAGCAAGGGTCCGATTCATTTTACCAGAGTATCAAAGTGCAGCAGAAGCTGCCACATGTCACCCTTTGAGCACAAGTCTTTTTCCCCTTCTTGTTTCCTTCATCTCATTTTTCCCAAGTATAAAATTCAAGTGGAAGTTTCCACGTGTCGATTTCTAGGAGACAAATATGGACAGCTTTCATCCTCCGAACACCCTTTTGTAACTTTTGGGAAGGATGTGGAATGTGCCACATACCTAATAATGGCTAAGTGAAATGCACCACATGTCAACGTCTGAGTCTTATAGAGGCACTTATGTTTCATTCTACCTTTTGACAAAGAATTTTAATGGACCAAGCAGCATAGAGAGTGAAAAGTGCTAGGTGGCAGTTGCAAAGACCTTGAATGACCTTTTTGAAGAAGGTAGTAGAAGACGCCAGATAAAGAAGCAGAAGATGCCACATATCTTCTCAGGAGTAGTGGAGATCACCACATGTCAATTTTTGAGAGACCATCTTTGAGCCTAATTGCCAAATAAATATTGTGGTGGGTTCCTAGATGTTATTTCAAAGAACCGAGGAAGCACCGAGTGTCAACAAGTGAAGACTGCCACGTGCATCCATCCTTTCCTAAAAGTTGCCCAAGCAAGGAATGCATAAGTTTTGTTTGATAAAACTACAAAGTATCTAGGAATTAGGATGTGATAGGTGTCAAAGGTGGAGTGTTTCTATGCACAAATAGGGAAAGTGAAAGCAGCCAAGTGTCATCCTTTGGTGCCTTCTAGACAATAGGAGGGAAAATTCATAATATGACTAAGTGTCCTCTTCTATTTCAAAGTGCCCATCTACCTTTTACAACAAAAATGGGGGGAAATTTGGTGAGAGTTAATCTGGGTAGATAAAATAGTGCACCAGGTATATTTTTGGGGCTTACAAGAATTGAAGACGTCATCCATTTGTCACCTAATAGTAGAGGTAGAGTAGACAGTTGAGTGGCCAAACAGATGATGGAACAAAGAATTTTTGGTGAAAAGAGAGGTACTAGACATGGATTACCATGCCACAGTCAGGTCAATTTCTAATAAGGCCAAGATGCATCCAAGGCATTCAATGCACCATCTTTTTTGTCCCCTATGAGTGAAGGATGGAGTGGAATTGTGTGGGAAAGAAGGTGATCGAAGGACACATCTAAAGCTATATAAGCAGGATTGTAAAATCAAAAAGTGTAGGGAATTCTCATAGCTTTAGACTTTAAGAGTTTTTGACCAATAATATCATTTGCTTTTGTTACATTTTCTTGAGTTGAAAGGTTTATATGACTGTGTGTGTTTTTGCATCTTTTGTATGACTAGACGATTTAATAAGAAAATTGAACACTATGCCCTTAATGTTATCTATTGCATTTAAAAAGTAGTCCATGCTGTAGATTTTCTAGTGTTGTGATTAGAAATGTTTTTTGCTTCTGTCCCATTTTATGGAGTCTAAAGTTCTACATAACTATGCATGACTTCTGCACCTCTAATGTGATTGAAAGATTCAATTAAGAAGATTGAACACTATGCCTTTGTTGACAATTCCTATATCTTAGCAAAATACTCCCCTTTTATGAGCCTCTGTTTCTGTTATTCCAATCTTTTACATTGATCATGCACTTGTATAGTCTTAAATATAATAGTATCATATAATAGTCTCACTATGCTCAGGTTAGGATTAGGATTACACTCAGGCGCATCACCATAGTTAGGTTTCAATTCCTACATTTTGCATTTCTATTTAATCTCCTATCCCTTTTCCCCAACACCCAATATATAAGAAGAGACTGGCTTCTCTAAAATTTGGAGGTTGTTTCAAGCTGCATTGTCCCATAGCATGAAACTTCCCATTGTTGATTGATTAAGATCAAGCACAATTTTCATCATCAACAGTTTTTGGCACACTCGATGGGATAGATCTTTCAAGGAGTTGAAGAAATTTTGGTGTATTCTTCAGGAAATTAGCCTTTATAGGTTTTCATCAACACCAACAATGACTCTGAGTCATCAACTGATCAAGTAGTATCATCAAGAAATCCATTTTGGTATGTATAACTCTGTTACTCATAGCTATGAGTCTTATTCTCCTTATATATTTAATCAAGATCAAGTTCCTCCTGAAACATCTCCAAGTAATGAGGATGCACATGGCCACGAGCTATACTAGTTTTATGCCCAGTCTAATCTCATTTTCATGTTCAAGAAAGCATTACTGGGATTTTAAAAATATGTGTTAGAGCTTGACAACAAAAGGGAATATGGCCAAGAAATTCCTTATAATGTCATCTATCAAGTGAGGGAAGCAATAGACCTGATCAAAAGTGAGTGGGATCCCATTGAAAGGGAAAATTGGTAAGAACTTACATATGAAATGCTGGATGTGTGTGGATTGATTGCATTTCTAGAAGAAAGGCTAAGCGTTCATGAGAACCAGCCTTACCAAGTCTACCAAACTTCATATCCACCACCACAAATCCCATATCAGACATATGCCACCCCTGTTCATGAATAAGGTTAGACTTGTCAAGATCATTTCCCCAATAATGTAGAGTCTATGATATCAACAAGTCAAGAGGACCCTAAACTCTCACTTTCCCCTCAAGTCCCTTCCTCCCTTACTCAAGAAGCTTCTTGTTTTCCATCACAGCCTTCTTCTTCATCCCCTTTTGAAGAAGAATATATTTTGAAAGAGGCAATTGAGTATGCAAAAGAATATGCTCAATTCATGGCTATTCAAGAGGATTTCATAAGTATGGATAAGGAGGAAATCACTGTAGATTCCCCTTTTGATGAGAAAGAGGATAAGCTGAAAGCTTTTTCCTTCACTTCAAATGAGGAGGAGATCATTTTTGAGTTTTTCGTTACTTTGCAAGAAGATACAAAGGAACATGGATACTCCCTTGACCAAGTCATTGAGATAGATGACACTATCTTCCAAGAAGGCTAAGGATTGCCTAAGTATGGAGAAGACAACATCAACACTCAACTGAGTATGTAGAAGGAATGTCAGTTTTTAGATTCATCCTTTTAAGAGGATGAAATCATCAACGAGCATACAGATGCAATAAAGCTGAAATCTAAAGAGGATGAGCCAAAAGATAATGGGTATCAAAAGGCATGGAATGAAGAACCAATAGCCAATGATTTCTTGATGACACCCGACAATATGAACTAGTATTCAATGGCCATTCAAGGATAATAAGAGTTCATAAGTGTCGAATACATGTTTTGCTCAGACTCGTTTGAGTGCAGGAAAATTCATGTGGCCAGCGCAGAGGACATCCCATCAAAGGTATAGTTATTTCAATCACTACTATGGCAACACAAGTTGGCTTGTCATAAAGAAGATGTTGGAAAGTTCATTTTTAATACTAGAGGAAATTAAGGATTTGTAATTAATGTAGTTAGGTAGTTTCCATTCCTGCATTTCTTTGTTTTGTTTTTTGCTTTCCCACTTTTCTTTTAAAATAAGCATTTTAAACACAGAGTAAACATCTTAAAAGCTTTAAATTCTTTAAATTTTGCCACAATAAATGCTTCCCCAAATCTTTTGAAATCTCCAAGGTACCTTGTGCCACATAAAGTGTCTACCTCATTGTTTCCCAAAGATTGAGTAGGATTTGCTAATAGTCGCCTTAATTTAATGCTATTTGGGACTTGATAGGCCCATAAATATCCCTTAGAAAATTTTAAAGCTTACAAACTCTCAAGCATTCTTGCAAAAATATCTTGCTCATTGTGATTGTGGCACCTAGTGAAATTTTTTGCAGCAAGTGTGTTTTTATCTTGTGAAAGGTTCATACCAGGTTATTATACAAGAGATTTAGAGATGGTGGGAACATGAAAAGCACCTAGGAAGAGAAGGAGGGTGCAGTTCCAATTGGACCTAGAAGAGGAAGAAGAGCCTTCATAGCACCCAGTGTAGAGCACTACAACTTCTCCTCATGTAGGAATTACTCCCCCTCCTCCCTCTCAATCCATTCCTCACCCTATCGATGTGTTGCATCCACCCATCCAAATGACACCTCCTGCCACTGCTACCATTCCCATTTCACAATTCACCCCATCCTTGATGCCTTAAGCCTTAACATTACCCTATTTCTCCCCCTCCATTCCCAAAAAGATGCCCCTACAACTCACCCCTAGCCAGCCAATGGCTCTCCAATATGGCTTTCCACAAGGATTTCTCTTTGCAGGGGGACATATTATATCCCCTTCCACCTTCCAGATGTAGGTTGATGCCGTTAGGAAGGCAAGAGAAGCTCGATTGGAGAAGAAAAGGATTAAGGAGAATACAATGCTAGCTATTCCATATTTGAGGTCACAATTTGACCCCATCCAACAACAATTGATGGTGACCCATTTATCACCCAATGTTGCCAGGCCAAGTGAACAAATGCAGCTGGAAGACTACACCATAAATGTAGTGGCCATTGACATGTCCCTGTTAAAGCCTCAAGATAGAGTCAAGCTATTAACTGAATCCACTTCTATGGTCATAAAAGATTACTTGAAGAAATTAAGGAGACTATAGAATATGGAGGCCAATTTGGCCCAAGAGATGGTAAACTATAATAATTTGGCCAAACAAACAAATAGGAAAGACAACGAGATAGCTAGTCAATAGAAATAGTTACAAGATACTATTTCCCTCTAGACTCAATGGGCAATTCAAGCCCAAAATTATTCATTGAAGATGGAGATTGCACTTGTGAAGGATGTAGTAATAGCTCTAAGATGGGAAAATGCAACATTGTAGGGAAGAGTCGAAGGACTCCAACTGCAAGTTACCTAATCACAGCAAGGGCTACTAGAAGAACAAAATAAGGCTATGGCTTTTCAAGCCCAGCTCTAGGCTAAGCAACAGAGGATAACACAACTAGTAATTAATTTGACCAATAGGCCAAGAGGTATCAGAGTAGTGCAACTAGTGAAGGAGCTCTATGAGTCAGCATGGGTGAGAATCTCTTTAGAGATTCTATAGCTCAGGCCATTTTTCACCTTCCTAATCAATGCACAGTAACTATGCAAAAGGGTGGAAAATTTAGTACAGAACACTCTAGCCATGATCCCCAAAAGAGTCACAGATTCCCATTCATTGCTAGAGAAGCTCTATGACATAAGGGATGCAACATTGGCAGCTGTAGGAATCCCAGATAAAATGGCTACCACAAAATTGGTCAATGAGGAGCTTAGTCGCAATGCCACAGCCAATAGTTGTAGAAGCTATCTCGATGTCATGAAAGAAGGCATCAGTGAGATGAGACACCACATTGAAGATTTGGTGTAACTAGGCCTACCTTCCCTATTTCCAGATGCAAAGATGGTCTTGATGGCTAATCAACTTCAACCATTGCTATTGGCTAAACAAAGGGATCAGATACTTTTCTAGAGCTTGTGGGATGATTCCTCAGCCCCAAAGGTAGAAACTATTTTGATTCCTATTTTTCAGCTAGAATCCAAGCTGAAAGCCATAGTCCAGATCCTACAAACCTATTCACATGAGGATATTATCAACCTTGATCTGGCCTTCATGTAACTATAGAACAAGAAAGGATTATCTAACCATGAGTGGTCTATCTACCAAACAGCTCTTTTAAAGCTGTAAATTTTGAAAATTTTATCGAGCGAGAGTTAGGTTCTTTTTGAGCAGGCTCAAAAGTCCTGGAGGTCACCAATAACTGTAGAGTAATTTCTTACTCTATGTTGTATTTAGTTTATTTTTTTATTTGAGTGATAAAATTTTGGTTCCTACGTATCCTTGGATGTCGCGGCATAATTTTGAAGTAGGGGGCCAGTTCATTTTGCCTAAGTATTGAAGTGTAGTGGAAGCTGCCAAGTGTCACCCTTCAAGCACGAGTCTTTTTCCCCTTCTTGTTTCATTTGTCTCATTTTTCCAAAGTATCTAATTCAAGTGGAAGTCACCACATGTCAATTTCTAGGAGACAAAGATGGACAATTGGCATCCTCCAAACACCCTTTTGTAACTTTTGGGAAGGCCGTAGAATGTGCCACATACCTAATAATGGCTAAGAAAAATGCACCACATGTCATATTTCAAGTCTCATAGAGGCACCCATGTTTCATTCTACCTTTTGACAAAGACTTTAAATGGACCAAGCAGCATAGAGAGTGGAAAGCACCAGATGGCAGTTGCAAAGACCCTGAATGACTTTTTTGAAGAAGGCAGTGGAAGATGCCACATTCCACAGATGAAGAAGTGAAAGATGCCACATATCTTCCCAAGAGTAGTGGAGATCACCATGTGTCAGTTTATGAGAGACCATCTTTGAGCCTAATTTCTAAATAAATATTGTGGTGGGTTCTTGAACATTATTTCAAAGGATCGAGGAAGCCTCGAGTGTCAACAAGTGAAGACTGCCATGTGCATCCATCCTTTCCTAAAAGTTGCCCAAGCAAGGAATGCATAAGTTTTGTTTGATAAAGCTACAAAGTATCAAGGAATCATGCTATGACAGGTGTCAAAGGTAGAGTATACCTAAGTAGAATATAGGGAAAGTAGAAGTGGCCAAGTGTCATCCTCTGGTGCCTTCTAGACAATAGGAGGGAAAATTCATAAATTGACTAAGTGTGCTCTTCCATTTTAAAGTGCCCATCTACTTGTTACACCAAAAATGGGGGGAAATTCAGTGAGAGTTACTTTAGGTAGATAAAACAATGCACCAGGTAGATTTTTGGGGCTTACAAGCATTGAAGATGATGCCTGTTTATCCCCTAATAGTAGAGGCAGAGTAGACAGTTGAGTGGCTAAATAGATGATGGAACAAAGAATTTCTGACATGAAGAGAGGTACAAGACATGGATTGCCATGCCGTAGTCAGGGTAATTCCTAATAAGACCATTATGCATCCAAGGCATTGAATGCACCATCTATTTTGTCCCCTATGAGTGAAGGACAGAGTGGAATTGCATGGGAAAGAAAGTGATCAAAGGAGACATCCGAAGCTATATAAGAAGGATTGTAAAATCAAAAAGTGGGGGGAATTCTCATAGTTTTAGACTTTTAGAGTTTTTGACCAATAATATCATTTGCTTTTGTTACATTTTCCTGATTTAAAAGGTTTATATGACTATGTGTGTTTTTGCATATTTTGTATGACTAGAAGATTCAATAAGAAAATTGAACACTATGCCCTTGTTAATGTTATCTATGTCATTTGCAAAGTAGTCTATGTTGTAGATTTTCTAGTGTTGTGATTGGAAATGTTATTTACTTCAATCTCATTTTCTATAGTATGAAGTCCTACATAACTGTGCATGACTTTTGCACCTATAATGTGATTGGAAGATTCTATTAAGAAGATTGAACACTATGCCTTTGTTGACAATTCTTGTATCTTAGCAAAAGACTCCCCTGTTATGAGCCTCTATTTCTGTTATTCCAATCTTTTACATTGATCATGTACTTGTCTACTCTTAAATGTAATAGTATCATATAATAGACTCACTATGCTCAGGTTAGGATTAGGATTACACTTAGGTGCATTGCCATAGTTAGGTTTCAATTCCTGAATTTTGCATTTCTATTTAGTCTCCTATCCCTTTTCCCCAACACCCAATACAAAATAGGAGACCAGCTTCTCTAAAATCTGGAGGTTGTTTCAAGCCGCATTGTCCCATAGCTTGAAACTTCCCATTGTTGATTGATTAAGATCAAGTTTAATTTTCATCATCAAAAATACCCCACCATAAACTTGGGTAGCCTACATATCCACTCATTAGAATTAGGGTCTGATGTAGTTTTCCTTTCAGATGTGATGGTCTCCTTCATGAGACATCACCACCAAAGGGATTGGCACTATAATATAAATAGGGAAAAAACTAATCATGACATAGATGAAATTTTAAATCTCTAGTCTAATTCCATACCTAAGCAACACACTTTATCATAACATCTTACTAATATAGGCTTATGTGCTTACACAAGCACTCTCACATAAAATCCTAGTTATAAGCAATGATGAAGGAATCCACATTCCTAGTTCCAAATAAAATCACATGCTATGCACAAAAGTAACCTAAGTATAAAAAACAAAGAAAGTCATATAGTACGTAAAAATCACACCTATCATTAATTTATACTCACAAGATTTCACACACACATAAATTTTGTCCTACTAATTGATATGAAT
>JARHVA010000705.1:3120000-3222500 GCA_037957365.1 Torreya grandis | reverse complement strand
ATATTGACTTAATTTTATATTTTCCTCTATGTGCTATTCTGCTCTTATGCATGTTTGAAAGTATCTCCAAGAAGATACCTTCAAAGTAGGATGAAATAGGGATTCAAGTATGCAATATATGATATTCAGAGCTATTATTTTTTTGGATTGACATAAACCGTGTTGTTAAAAAAAAGAGTTATAGATTATTTTTTAAATATTTTTAGGTTTTAACATATCTTCATGCTTGTGTTATGGTATAAATATAGCTTTATCTCCTACATTTAGATATAAATTGGGCTAATTTTATAAATAAATGGATTAAAAACTCTTATCATGTCTTTTACAAATGTCTATGCTGAAAAATCATATGTCAATGGCTTTCTAATGTGGAGACTATGTTTCTCTCATAAATAATGGTAAGGTTGTTGGTGAAGGAAGAATACATAAAGTTATAGGTCTAGACGCTGAATCTTTGGAATGCATAAATTTGACTTCCACATGCCATAGTGAGAAAATACCTATTAAATGTGTAAGTGTTAATATCACAATATATTTTGATCCAACTATATCACTTCCATTTCCTATAGCTTTTTGGATAATTTGGGGTATGTAGTTGATAGTTTTACTATATAGATCACAAGAATGATGCAACATATCACAAACAAGATTTCCATAGAGGACATGGAAAAAAGACAAAATAATTTTAGTTAAGTTTTGCATATACAGCCATTACAATAAGAAAACCCTTGATTAGATTAATTGGTTCAATATATTGATGATCCTAACACATTTCATACCCTAAGAAAAAAATATTAGGAAAATGGTACATGTGTTTCACAAATGTACAACTCTTACAGATGATGAAAAAAATTCTTTTGGTTATGTTGAATTTACACAACCAGGGGAGACTTTTGGTTACATTCATATCCCAATGTTATAATATTAATTAGAAATTTACATAAGGCACATTATACAATATTGTGATACTTTTAGTATAGAGGTAACTGAAACATCTATTGTTATATGGCCTTCCAATAAGATACTGGACACTAAATATAGTGAAATCATTTTACCATACATGACACCAAAGGAGAAAGAAATTGGAAGAATTTGGGATGTAGTGGATAATTAAGTCACTCCTTGACATTCCTAGTAAAAATTCATCCATAGAAACTAAATTGTGCCTAAAACTACTCGGCCCAAAAAATAAATCATCCAAACACTTCACTCAACCAAGTGGAGTTTGATGAAAGCATAGATAGTGAGACTATAATAATATATGTAAATAAATGTTGTACAAAAAAAATTTAGATAGGATTTTCATTTAACATAAAAAAATTTACAAGGATAAACTTTCTTGATTCCACAATAACATATAGGAGGGAACATGTCTTGGATGACCTTTCTGCTAGTTTAGTTAGGAAAAAAAAACTATCACTAATTTTTAAGGTATAGAGATTTGTTTAGAATATTGGCTTAAAATATATGAAATGAATATAAGTATCTTTTTTAACATTCAAAATTGTCTCAAAAATGGGGAATAAAATGCATTCCATGCAGGGAGCTTTTGACAAAAGTCGTAAAATAAGACAATGGTAGCTAAAAAATTTTGGACCAATTGGTGGATGATTTTATAGATATTTATCCATGACTAGCAAGGTACGTAGATATATATGGATCATGAGAAATTTTTTAACATCTTTCACTCTAGATTTTATGAGGTGCGGCATCAATACAGAACTAGAAGATATGGAATATGAGCCAATATCCCAAACAAAATTCAATAAAATGTGGAGAACTAATTTTCATGATATGACCATTTACATGTCTAATGAATTAGCTAGGTGTAAAACATGCATCCTATTGACTCAAAAAAATGCTTCGGGTCCCTCTTTAGAAATCGAGAAGATCATATCAATCAGAAAATTGTGATGAACTCAAATCAAATACTTTTTTCAAGATAAATGTATTATACACATAAATGAATTTTAGATCAATACCTTGAATAATGCCTTAGTGTCATTCATGACAAAGTGAAACTTCAAAAAACATTTTTGCCAAATCAAACTAGTTACTGATAAAATAGTAGAGTTGTCAATGATAGGGATAATAATACATGATCATGGTGTAGCCAAATATGGGAATTGTTTTTACTGTATGTTCTTGGAGGGTCTAAATTTACTATCACCTCATTAAAAAAATGTTTCAAGGATATGGAAATAACAATGCTAGATACTTATATATATTTACTATATAAACCTAGATCTTCAAAATATCCATTATATGATGCACTTTTGTCTAATAACTACTACCCTAAATGCAAGAAATATATAGAAGAAGCATAATCAATTAGTGCCTTTAAGAAACTTCTTTCTAGGCTATAACATCAACTATACAACTATTGTGGGGACAATAATAATAGGTACTTACTTCCATCCATAATTATATTTAAAAAATGTTAAACCTTATATGGAAATAATATTACATTTAAAAATTCATAAAATTATGTTTTATTGTATAGGTTGGTGTTTAAATATTTTTCTCTCCTTGTCTAAAAAGGTGTTTTAATTGATGTCAAGGTTAGATTTATCCCTATAGGACATACCCATGAGGGCATTGATGACACATTTGGATACCTGTCTAAATGTATAAAGAGGAAATATGTATGGAGTGTGGAAAATATGATGGATAGTTATAGGACATGTGAAAATAAAAGAAACTTCATGCCATATTTGATTGAGGAAGTATTGGATTTCAAATACTATGTTAATAGTTACCATCTAAAGGGAAGAAATGAAATAGTAGGCTTGACAAAAGTTCAATACTTTCTTCTATGCATGGATCAATTTCAACCCATTATGCATTAAAAAAAACTCTATAAGAGATAGAAATTGGTCCCCCAATTACATTATGGGTACCAAAATAAAATGGTGATCTATATGTTCCAGAAGGTAATCCGACAAAAATATTTTTCAAAGACTTGAAAAATAGAGAAATGTCTCAAGATTCCATTAGTTTCAATGTCTCAATTAGAAGTATAAAAAGGAGTAAAAAATAAATTAAATATAACCTGATTATGTATAGTAATTCAATGATTTTTTTTACCAAAAATAGTGAGTTGAAGGATATAGTGTATTACTTCCAAAACATCCATCACACAATGAAACAAGACATGTTCCCCTTTGATGTTAAATGTATAGGATATTTTTGGCCTAGAAATCACCAAAACATACCCTTGCATAGAGATCTACATAAAATGGGTCATGATAGGACCCTTGATTTTAGAGTGGCATATACAGATACATATGTTGGTCTAAGAAGAAAAAAAAACAAAAATTGCATTTGATCTAGTTCAAGATGTGAAAATTGGAGATATTTTAATTTTTATACCTAACAGTTATATAGGAGTGAACTATATAATATAGGTTACTTGAGATAAAAGAAATATTGAGATACTATAAAAAATGGAGATATAGAATGAAGGGTCAATGTGTCTTGGTTCATCCTATTTCATATAGGGAATAAAGATGTAGAAGAAGTAAAAATTCATTGAGGATGTTTGGACAAGAAATGGAAGCCAAACTCAACTGACACATCTTTACCATCAATACTCGTAGATAGTATCATATACACTTGTAAACCACATAAAATTTGGAAAACCCATACACTTATTCTACCTAATTTTTTTAAAGGTATTATAATAGAATATTTGAATGCATCATTCCACTAGGCACTTTCAAAAATAGTGATAAAAGATTGGGAACTATTGTTTTCTTTTGTGACATTAGAAAATTTGAAATGATGTTTCCTTAATTTTGGAATGAGAAATATGAACGGCTTTTTTCACAATCTATTCCATTTTTTGGGAATGTATAATGTTTTATTATTTTATTTATTTATATTTATTTCTAGTGGCACATCATATTTTGGGTCTTTGAAAATACACTTTGACATTTGCATTTTATATTTTATACTACAATAATTTAGTATTTTAGTAACTATGTATGTATTTAATGGCATTTTACTGTTGGAACATCCACTTCACATTTTTGTGTTTCAAAATGGTCTTAAACTTATATGTATTCCAAGTAGCCAGATCACATTTTATGAATCATGAAAACCTCTTCGAATTTTAATTTTTTCAAATTAAACTTCACATTTTGCATTCTTCAAAATGGTCTTTGATAAATCATCTTAATAGTTTGCACATTAGAGTTTACTCTTTAGCTTTTCTACATTGTAAAATACACTTCATCATTCCTATGTTTGCAAAAAGGTCTTCTGAGTTTATGCCTCAAAATGTCCCACTTATGCATCAATATTTGTTCTTTGACATTTGTGTATCAGTAAATGGTCTTAAAAAATCTTAGTTTTTCAATTTATACTTCAAATAAGAACCTGATATTGTGCCACATAGCATAATCTTGGTGATTTGGCTATATAAGAGGATGACCAATCTAAATAAAATCCCCAAACAATGTGAGCATCCAATATTATGACACGCATCACAATCTCGATAAATCAACTATACGGGAGATTATATTAATAATATAATAATAAAACATTAAGGAGATCCCCATCACTTGAACACCCATGATCAACATGTGTCATGTACATAAATATGAGATAAACTTTGATGTTCATGAGGACATCACCTTATTCAAATTAAATAAATAGTTTATGATATAATCAATTAATGACACATGGTATCCTAGTCATCCCAAGTGATCTAAATCACAAATCATCCAAGTGCTTGATTTATGTATGAATTATTTTTCCTTAATAAGTAAATACCCTATGCTTATTATCTATAAATGCATGGTCTATAAACTAGTTTGAATAGCCATATGAATTCAATTGAAGATATTAGAAATACCACAATATTTCTAGTTATTTTGCACATTTATATAGATGTGATTTATTTAAAATAAGTTCAACTAAATTTTAATTGTTTTTTATTACTTTAAATAATTTAGACTTATTATAAATACATTAGATAGATGAGATTTATTTTTAATAAGTCCAACTAATTATTGATCAGTCTAACTAATTCTTGATGAAGTCTAATTTATTTATGATAGTTTTCAACTACTAGTTTTTTTTATCATTTTAAATAATTTGCAATTATTATAAATACATTAGATATATGTGATTTATTTGTAATATGCCTAACTTGATCTTGAGATAGTCCATTTTATTTTTGATAGTTTTTAAAACTTTGGACCGTTGATAAGTCTATATTATCAAAAATAGTCCTTTTTTCCTTAAATACTTTAGACTTGTAGATGTGTCTTACTTATAGATGGTATGGAAATAGGGAAGCTTTGTTCAAGTGAATGCTTTATAGAGTGCTTTTAATATGTTCCTCAATCACTTTGGTATTTTATAGGTGAGGAATGAATGAGGATTGATCTTATATTTATATCAATCACATTGGATTAATAACTTGTTTGAAATAACTTAGGATAATCATTAGGATATATTTAATTTACAAATTGTATTATTTTATGGCACTAAAAAATTGTGTCAAGACAAGATAATAGTGTTGATGTTACTATCTACCCTAGATGTTAGCTTCCAAGGATTAGGATAATAGGTACAAGTTTGTAACTTACAAAGATGAAAGATAAGTAAATTTTAATAATTATAAGAAAGATAGAATACAATGGGTCATCAATATAATACTAGTTTAACTAAGAGATATAGGATGAGAGGTACAAGGATAGAGTAGATGTGACATTTATGGAAGTGGGAAAGGTAGAGAATAGAGAGGAACATCCAAGGTTTGAGTTTACCAAGTGTACAAGACTAAAGTGATATATAATCACAAAATATCATCTAAAAAAACATGATGTCTAGAAATTTATCAAATGTTTCTCAAGGTCACTTTTTCCATAATACTATGTAATGTTAGGTGACACAAAACCATTTGGTAAAGGATATGCTAAAATATGTGGATCCAATAGAGTATGAAATAAAATATTTGAATAAATAATGTGATTAGGTTTTAATTATTTTTTTTCCATTTATAACACCTTAGTCTGTAGATATGCACTTTTATGTATAATGGATTTTATAACAAGAATAGAATGCATGCTAACCAAAGGTGGTGTAAGAAGTGACTGGGTAGATATTGGCATTTTATCTATTGAAACCCTTGGGTTTCCCCCATATTAGATGTCGGTATAACATTTATATTAAGTGAGGTAGATAAAGCTAAGTATCCCAAAACATTATATGTATTAGATGATTAAATTTTAAATTCTTTCTTTATTATCTCTAAAAAAATTTTAAAACACATCTTGCATATCTGGATTATTTGAAGTATATTTTGATAAAACTCTTTTACTATTATTTTGAAGTGTATTGAATGATTATACCATTATGATTTTATTGAGTGTAATTAGAGTATGCTCAAACTAATTACCACTTAGTCTATAAGTTATACTAAGAGAGGTATAAAAAACTTACTTAGATTACATAAAATATTAAATAAAAACATGGAAGATTGTTGTTAACAAATAATTTAGCAAATATGAAAACACTAATACAACAATTGTAAACAATAATGAGAATGAAAGAAACATAGAAACATGAATAGATAAGGTTTTAAATACTAAATAAATATATATGGGTTCACACTTATATTTTATAAAAATTGGGGATTAATAAATGTTAATCTAATTATGAAAAATTATTGTGTAAAATTAGAACGTAAAAAATATACATAAATATAGAAGATTAATGTGGAACTTATTATTTTTGGAAAGATGATAAAATGGAAGAATACTAAATAAATATAAATTGGATGATAATCATATCTAATTTACTTAAATAGTGAATATATCATTTTATGTGATACTATAATACACATACTTTCAATTCAGAACAAGTTTCTACTTTGATCTAGGACAAAGTCCTAATATTTGGATAAGGTCAACCTATGATGTTGTCTATACGATCCCATATCATATGCTATAGTTTTTACTATATATTTAAATTTAAAATAGTTCACCTTCACATATAGGTCAGGTGTGTGATATCATATATACTCAAATTTTTGTAAGAGTCATTGTATAACTTCTTATCTTGAAACCATTAACCAACTAGCAAGGAGGTATAAATATAGTAAATGGGGAAAAAGTCATTATTTTTTGAAGTTGTGTTTGACCAAAAAATGTTGGTATGTTGATTAATTCCTATATACCAATAATATGAAGAAGGAAAATTTCCATGAATTTATCCCATGGTATGTCTAAAATACTGATGTAATGTTATATTCTAATGTAATCCTATTGTAATTATGTTTTTAAAAAATGGATTTTGACATTGAAAGTGTATTTTGAATTAGATAATATCTAATTAGGGTACATGGAATAATAATTGGGAGTAATAAGTTCTCTCATATTTTTATCATAGTCATTAATGTCTTAGGTTGTCATTGATGTCAAAGAAAGCATGTGGTACTACTACATGAATGACAAAGAAGTTGTGTTTGATAACTTGGAGAGATGGAAAATGTGAAAGTCTATAAGGAAAATAAGTTATGAGGCATCCATATATGTCATGGTGAAGATCTAGTGTGTCATTTGGTCATTTGGAAAAGAAACATGCATATTCTAGCTTAAGATAAGCTAGACCATCACTACACATCATGCAGATAAGAGTGATCCAATAAGTTTGTGTAGGTAATCATAAATTCAATATTGGTCAAATATTTTCATGGAGATATTTTCTATAGTGTCAAGAAGGTACTCTAAATATTTAGAGTCTTGAAGTGTTTTCTAGTTCAAGATATAAACCTTAAAAGTTGCTCTAGTAGACTGTGATAGACCAGAGACTATCAAGTTTAACTACATTGAAGTCTGGGGCCAAATTTGTAAGAGGAAATCAAAAAGTGATTGTTCAAAAGATAAAATAGTGAGCATCTAATCTAACAACCAAAAATCTAATAGTGAGTATGTGATCATGAAGATTATGATCCAATAGAGAGTATTAATTTAATAAGTTAAAAAAGTTCTTAGACAGCATGTAGGAATTCCAAGTGGTGTAAGTTCATTGAAGGATGATTTTAGGGTGTGTATAATGCATGCAAGGGTGCCAAGTGTCTTAATCATGGAAGAGCAGACCAATGATCAACAATGATCATTAAAGAGTTAAAGTCATGAGGCTTGTAGGGAGATTGATAGAGTGTAATTGATCTAGCTTTCAGGGAGCATGAGATGATGACAAGTGTTAGATGTTTTGCTTTCAATAGTGACCATTATAATTTGAATTAAGAAATGGAAAAACTAGTTTGTAGTATTTTGCTAATATATTTTGATCTAAGAGGAATTTGTTGATGGAGTAAAAAGCAAAGTTGAAGATGAATTCAAGTCACATATAGAAAGTTTTATTAAAATGTTTTAATTTTTTTAATGTTGGATATATTTATCTTAAAATTTGACTCTTTATTAATTCATGGTGTTACTATGTACAAGATTATTGTTTGAATACATTTTTATTTGGAAAAGAGTGTTTTGGTGGATGTATTCATTTGAATGTGTCTTAGAGATCATATGGAGTGGAAACATGTATTTTAAAGTGATCTTATGTTCTTAATTTTCTTGATGCAGTGTTAAAGGGGTAATAGGTCTCTATGAGACCTATATGGGATACTAAGGCCTAATTGAAAGAATTAGCTACTTAAGTGTGACCCATGGATGCTATGGCTAACCTATGAGGATGATATTGATTTATGTGTTATCATGATAGAATTATTAAGGGTTAAGACAAGTTTTATGGCCAACTTAGATGTTGATATTCATGACAAATCTATAAAGATTGAAGGATAAGGTAATGGTTTCTAGACTTGGATGTGAATGTGTTGAGAGAGTAGAAGATAGAGATGAAGGAAAGATATCAGATAGAAAAAAAAGGTAAGATTTATTTTCAAGGTGAACTAATATGTGCTTTATCAGAGCTTAAATTTTCAAGGGAAGAAAGTGAATGTCTAAAATAAAATATTGAAAGATTGAATAACATGAAATGGAGTAAAAATTCAAACTTGACTTCTTGTATATTTCATGAGATGCTTGTAAGTATTGATAGTATGAAGACATAAATAGGAACAATATAAGTAAAAGTAAAAATTTTGTAAGTTATCATTGATACAAATTTGAATAAAATAATGTATCAATTAGAAGATAAAGTTATGACTTATATTGATGTACTTTTATCAATACGAGCGAAAATCTATCTCTATCAAAGAATTTATGGATGAGATGTCTTGGGGTATTGATGATTAAAAAAAAGGGGTGATTAACATTAATAACCATAGTTATTTTTTGAATGGACACTATTATAATTGTAATGAATATGGTCATAGATATAAGGAATGTACTTAATTTCCAAGGAGAAGAAATGAGGTTCTCTATTATAATTGTAATTAACAGGGACATATAGCCAAGTATTACAAAAGGAACTTTCGGAAAAAGGACTTTCAAGTTATTGACACCATCAAATGGTTCAAGAAAGACAAAACCAAGATCCAAAGAAATAAGGATTAAGACTCAAATAAATAATCCATGTTTGTACAAACTACCTTACATACTCAAGAGGGTGAAAACAAGAAATGGTACATAGACAGTGGATGCTCAATTCATATGACAAGAGACAAGAATAATTTTATTTCACTCAAAAAACACAATTTAGGTTCAGTAAGGTTTGAAAACAACTCTGCTAACATAATTGGGAAAGGATCTATAAGTTTTGATAATGGTCATACTATAACTAAAAATTTTCTATATGTAAAAGGTTTGAAACACAATATTTTAAGTGTTAGCCAAATGTGTAAATAAGGAAATGTTGTGACTTTTCATGAAAAAGGATGTGAAGTGAGAAGTTCAAAGTCTAGAAAATTAGTTTCAAACATTCATAAGGTAGATAACAACTTGTATGTGTTTCATGAATCTAATAAATAAGATTGCTTCATGAATCAATTAAAGGAAAGTTAGCTTTAGCATAAAATAATTGGACATCTGAACTTTGATAATCTAATAAGGATAAGTTCAAAAGGGCTAGTGAGGCATATGCCTAAGATCACTAAGATTCCTCATACTCTCTATAAGCAATGTCTTCATGCAAAGCATTTTAAATAAGATACAAATCTAAGGAGCACTCTACCATAGTACCATTGGAGTTGATCCACACAAACCTTTGTGTACCTACAATAACTCAAGGCATTCAATGTAATAGATAATTTATGTTATTAATTAATGAATTCAATAGAATGACTAGGATATTTTTTCTTAAAGATCAATCAAAATATTTTGGAAAATTTAAAGTATTCCAAGCTCTTTTTGAAAATGAAAAAGGATCAAGAATCAAGTGTATAAGATCAGAGAGAGGATGTGAATTTTGGTCTTATGATTTTGATGAATTTTGTGAGGAATAAGGAATTATAAGATAATGATCAGCTTCTATAACACCCCAATAGAATGGGGTAGTTGAGAGGAAAAACAAAACTATCTAAGAAATGAGTAGAACCATGTTTCAAGATTCCAAACTTTCAAATGGTTTTTAGGAAGAGGCTGCCAATACATTTATTTATATCTTAAATAGATTCCAAGTTACAATAATGGTGATAGTAATACATATGAGCTATGGGAAAATAGGGTAGCTAATGTCAAACACTTTAGAGTGTTTGGGAGCAAGTTTTTTATCAAGAGGAATGAAGAAAATATTGGAAAATTTGGTTCAAGATCTGATGAGGGTATCTTCTTGGGTTATTCTTCCATAAGCTTTACTTATAGATTTTTCAATTAGAGACTCCACAAATTTATTTAAATCTCTAATGTGAGAGTTGAAGAGGTAGGTGATATCAAGAAGCTTAACTTATAGACAATTGACACTACTGAGGATGTTATTTCAAATAATGAAAGCATACATGATTAATCAGATGTTGAAGAGGAAGAATTAAGATAAGATACTAAAGGTCCTTCTAGGAGAATACAAAAGGATCATCTAGTTTTTTAATTTATTGGAGATGTGAATGCTAGTTTAAATACTAGAAGGAGAAGGTTGATTAATCAGAATCAATAAGACATAATTTTTTAATCCAAGATTTAACCTAAAAATTTCTTATAAGCTAGAAATATGGTTATTAGACATTTTCCATGGAGGACAAATTTGATTAAATAGTAAAAAATGAAACATGGGATTTTATTCCTATTCCAATAGACATAAATGTGATAGGAACTAAGTGGGTTTTTAGAAACAAGATGAATGATAAAGGATAGGTCATAAGAAATAAGGCTAGACTAGTGTGTAAAGGATATACTCAAGTTTAAGGGATAGATTTCGATGAGACATTTACTCATATGGAAAGAATGGAAGTAATTAGACTCTTTCTATCATATAAAAGACTCAAAAGTTTTAAAATTTACCAAATGGATGTGAAATCTACATTTTTGAAAGGAAACTTAGATGAATAAGTTTATATTGAGACACCTAAAGGTTTTTAATGACAAGTAATCAAAACTATGTTTAAAAACTAAAGAAGGATTTATATGGTCTTAAAAAAGCTCTTAGAGATTGATATGGTAGATTAGACAAGTATCTCTTGAGACTAGTATTTAAAATGGGGATAATTGATAGTAATTTATATATAATACAGATGACACTGATCAGTTACTAGTTGTAGTCTATGTTGATGACATAATATTTGGTTCTGACAATGTCAAAATGATTAGAGAATTTTTAAATTCTATGAAGACTAAGTTTGAAATGTCAATGCTAGGAGAAATTTTTCTTCTTAAAATTACAAATTAACCAACATAATCAAGGGATATTCATTTCATAGAAAAAGTACATCAAAGATATTCTAAGAAAGTTTGAAATGTTGGATTATAATATAATTATTAGTCTACTGATAATTGGATGCAAGTTAAGTAAATAAGACGACTCACCAAAAGTTGATAAAACTTTATATAGATCCATGATTTAAAGTCTCTTATACTCTACTACTTCTAGGCCTGATATCATGCAAGTAGTGGGCCTTGTATGAAGGTTTCAAGATGATCCCAAATAAACTTACTTGAAATTAGTCAAAAGGATCTTAAGATATCTCAAGATCACAATAGAGTATGGTTTATCATATCCTAAGAGTAAATATTTTACTCTAAAGATATACATTGATGCAAATTGGGTAGGATGTGTAGATGATAAGAGGAGTACCAGTGGTGGTGTCTTATTCATGGGTGAATGCTTGGTGTCTTGGATAAGAAATAAGCAAGCCTATACATATTTATCAACTATAGAAGCTGAGTATATAGTTTTTGCTTCCTATTGTAATTAGGTAACATGGATGAAACAAACCTTGGAAGATTATAAGGTAAGACAAAATGGACCTTGTCCTATCTATTGTGATAATACCAGTGCAATTAATATCTCTAAGAACTATGTTATGTAATCAAAAAATAATAACATTCTTGTTAGATATCATTTATTAATAGAGCAAGTTAGTAATCAAATTGATAAATTAGAATATGTGTCTATAAAAGAATAACTTATCGACATTATGACTAAACCATTGACAAAGGCCACATTTGAGTATCTAAGACAAAGCTTGGGAGTAATCTCCTTGTATATGAATCATTAAAAGGTCATTTGAGTAGGCGGAACATGTGTTTTCATATTGTTAATATCATGAAAAAGATCTCATATTTTTTTATATGAGTTCTTTTGGTGGTTATATAAGAATATTGGCTATGTGTGGACAATCTTTGAAGTGTTGTTGGTAGACCTAGCTCACTAAGATGACTTATTCAAAATGATATTTTTCATATATAACATGGAGTTAGGGGGAGATAAATTAGATAATTTGAGAGGCTTGAAGAGATTTTAATAATGTAAAGGGGATTCCTTCTTAATGTTTATCAGGGCCAAGGATATGAGAAGTCCAAGTTTAGATTGATGTGTGTCTAAACAGAAGCAATTGATTCATATGATTAAAATTATGTAAGCATCCTAATCATATTAAATAGTATTTGAATAAATAAATTATGTTAATTAATTCTTATTGGAATGTTGAGGAAGATACCCTTTGTCATTAATGTCAAAGGGGGAGAAAAATAAGAATGAACAATTTCAAATTAATAATAATTTATTCTTAAGATTTTTGCCCATCAATGACAAAGGAGGAGATTGTTGAGTATGGTCATTGATGTCTTAGGTTGTAATTTATTTGAAATAAATCATGTGGTAGTACTTCATGAATTAAAAATAAGCTATGTTTGATATCTTAGAGAGATATGACACATGTGCAGGTCTATAAAGACAAAGAAGTTGTGAGGCATCCTTATATGTCTTGGTGAAGATTGTGTCATTTGATCATTTGGAAAGATAAATATGAATTTTATAGCCTTAGGAGAAGCCATACCATTACTGAAAGTCATGTAGATATGAGTGATCTAGAAAGTTGTGCATTTTATGCATGTTATCAAAAATTCAACATTGGTAAAATAATTTCATGAAGATATTGTCTATAGTGCCAGGAAGGTACTTTGAAGATTTTGAGTCTTGAAGTGTTTTATAGTTCAATATATAAACCTTAAAATTTTCTCTAGTAGATTGTGATGGACTAGAGACCGTCAATTTTAACTGTGTTGAAGTCTGGGGCCAAATTTACAAGAGGAGATCTAATGATGAGAATTCAAAAGATTTAATGGTGAGCATCTAATCTGGTAGACAAAGATCTAACAGTGAATGCATGATCATGAATATTATGATATATTGTATCCTATTGAGTCAATAAGTCAATAGAGTTCTCAAAAGTCATGCAGGGCTACCAAGTGGTGGAAGTTCATTAAAGACTAATTGTATAGTGATCAGAAGGCACACGAGGGTACCAAGTGTTTTAATCATCGAAGTATAGATAAATTATTAATGGTATAAAGAGTTAAAGTCATGAGAATAACAAGGATATAAATGGAGTGTATTTTATATAGCTTTTAAGGAGCATAAAATGATGACAAGTGTGAATTATGAAATTTGAATTAGCATAGGGAAAACTAATTTATAGTATTTTTCTAATATCTTTTGATCTAAGAGGAATTTATTGGAGTAAAAAGAAAATTTGAAGAGAAATTTAAGATTAATCTAATAACATTTATTATAAGGTTTATAAACTTGTATATATTTAGATTTTAAGTTGACTATTTGTTCATTCATGGTGTTACTGTGTACAAGACTATTATTTGAGTAAATTATGCTCTACCAGAAGAGTGTTTTAGTAGATGTATTAATTTTAATATGTCTTATAGGTCATATGAATGGACCCATGTATTTTAAAGTTATATTATGTTCTTAATTTTCTTGATGAAGTTATAAAGGGGTAATAGGTCTCCATGAGACCTATAAGGGATACTAAGTCCTAATTTAAATATGAACTACTTAAGTGTGACCCATGGATGATATGGTTGATATTTGAAGATGGTATTGAGATATGTGTTAGCATGATATAATTATTAAGGTTCAAGACAATTTTTATGGCTGATTTAGATGTTGATATTCATGAAGACTCTAGAAAGAGTGAAGGCTAACGTAATGGTTTCTAGACTTGGATGTAAATGTGTTGAGAGATCAGAAGATAGAGATGAAGGCAAGATATTAGAGGGAGTGTGCTCAATGGATGTACTAAAGTATAGAGTAGATTGAGGATGAGAGAATAATCCTAGAGTGATCTAAAAGGTGTGTTTGGATGCACTTCTTGTATGAGAAAGTTTGAGTGTGTGTGATGAGTTGAAAGAGAGGTGTTATACATTATTTATCTAATAATATTGAAATTTAATTAGATTTAAGGAGTTATTGATTTCATAAGGTTTTGTGTGGGTGATAAACATCTAGAAAAAGTGGGTGCTTATTCATACTTAAGGGTGGGTGCTCCTTGTGAAGTGGGTGCTTCACTAAAAGGTCTCCTATTTATGATCATCATGTAGGATAAGTAGTCCACGTGTTTTCAATCTTGAGAGTGGGTTTTATTCCCCAAGAGGGTTTCTAACATATATCCTATGTTATGTGTGTTCTCTTGTATCATATTTTTTATTGATTGTTATGAACATCTCATATTCTTTATGAATGCTTGTGGTCATTGATTAAGAGTTTGAAAGGATTACAATTAAAGTTTGAAATATCTTGCATCACTGATTCACCCACCCCTCTTATTGATTGTACCCCAAACATCCTTTTAGTGTAAAGTTATAATAATTATGGTGTTTACAATTGAAGCCTTTTTACATCTAGTGGAAAAATAAAAGGAAAGTATTCTTATATGATGGTCTCTTGGGAAATTCCTTGAATGATACTTACAAAATATGTTGGATGACATGTTAGGTGAATTTTAAATGAATTAATTAGATTTTGTTTTGTATGAGAATGAAACCAATTACTTTAGAAATTATTGACAAGTGATATTATCTTAAAGGAACTACCTTGTCATGGGAGTAAAATCAGCTAAATTGGAAGTTTACATCAATATAATTATGAGATTCGAATGATTGTAGTTAAGGATAAGAATATCAAGTATAATAATTTATTAAATATAAGAATACTCTTCATATAATTAGAGTAATAGTGTTTTAGAATAAGGTAACTAAGTGAAGGGTAAGTGTGTATAAAGAGTGATCACAAGTTCATTGTCTTAGCATTAAAATTCAATTTTAGTGACTATAATACTTTTAAATGTCTAAAAGTGTGGATTAAGATGCTTGGAATTTACAACTAAATTCCATTGATAAATACATGGTTATGACTTACATGTGTGTTTTTGTGCCTTAAAAGCATGTCCATAATCAATCCCATAGCAAAATAGAAAATTGATAGAAAGTTGAGAATGTGTAGAAATTAAAAAAATATGGAATAGTTTTGATCCTATTAATAGGAGGATTGTGGGAATTTGATACTCATAGGTTAATATCGATGATTTTCACTATGTCTGATCTAGGTTAGATCATGAAATATTTTGATAAAATTTTGTGTACACCTTCATTTAATTTTAATTTTAAGAAACCTCACTTAGATTGTCAAATTGGGTTTTGAATCTTCTAAAATTAATTATTCATTTTACTACACCTAATTGTCTCAATGACACCTTGAAAGTTGATTAAAATTTCAATTTTATAAGGGGCATACCTTATTTAGACACATATTTTTAAAAAAATTCTAAATACTCATTCATTCAATCTAAAAACTAATCAAGTTTAATATAATGATCTTGGCCCTTATCCCTATGTATGACATATAAGACATTAGTAAATTCTATATGCTATTTCACTACTTTAATTTATATTTATCTACAAGGATGTTACTTTATTCATGAAATTATTATATGGAAATTTAATAGATATTTATTTGTGACATAAACTCTAAAACAATTTTCTCAAAAAATAATTTATTTTGTGTAATTTTTTGGCAAATTTTGAGAGGATTTGTTTTGGGATGGTTTACTAGAGGATTTTCTTATCGGTCTTCCTAATGATCCTAAGTGGGGTTTTAATTCTTATCCTATATTAAATTAGAATTTAGATACTTTTTAAAATTACAATCCATTGTAATAAAATTTAGAAAAATGAAAAAGAAACAAAATTGATACAAAAAAATGTGATTAGTTTCTTGGAAAATTCATACAAAAGATAAATCAAGTGGTGGAACTAGATGAGAATGAATATCAATTTATATCTTAAATCAATGAATATTTCTCATTATAATTGTGTAAATAGTTATTTTCATAAACATTTTGGATCATTCTTAATGAACCATCATCAATATGAGATAATGAAGTGATTTGGATTACAAACTTAGGTTCCATTTAAATATGTTGGCATTGAAGTGTTTTGATGTTAGGTAGTTGGGAGAAGAGAATGTTAAAGAGGAAAAAAATATATAAATGTATTGATAAGATAATTGGGCTAAAAATATGATTTAATTTAATATGTTATTTTAAAAAAACTTAAGACCATCAGATTAATGTTCTTCCTTCACTGCATAAATATTTGTAAAAAATTATAATTATAATTTTCCTTCATTTTAAAAAAAATTATGGTTTTTATTTGTCTTTGAGGTTGGTTTTCTTAGGTTTGTTAACATAAATAGATCAAATTAAATCAATTGTTTATCCCCTTTATCTTCTTAATATATTTATAATTATTTTTCCCCCTTAACATTATCTCCTTCTAACTACATGACATCAAAACACTTCAATGTTAATGTCTTTAAATAGAAACTATGGAATATAATCCATTTCATTATCTCATACTGATGATGTTTCATGGAGCATGACCTGAAACAATAATTAAAAAAAAAATTACACAATTTTTTCCATAAATATTCATCAATATATGTCATAGAATGTGGAAATATTGTCTCTTTATTTTTTATTTTATTTAGGAAAAGATACGGAGAACATTTTACCTTCAAAGATTGAAATAAAAAGTCTTGGATATGTATTTTACTTGTTATCAATAGTAAATATTAGTTTAGGTTTGGATATCTTAACCTAAATCAAATTAATGAATATTTTTGACCTTTTCAAATCATTATATATTTTTTCTATACATGCAATAAAAAAAATTGTATTGATAATTTTTGGCACCTAGAAATATTTTGATTACCCTATTTATACATTTACAATACTTCATTGTAAACCTCTTAAATATAATCTTGACATATTTCCTTTGATTCAACCACATTTTTTAATTTGGTATATTCCATTTAATTTCCATGCCCAAAATTATTTTTTTAGAACCTAAATTCTTCATATCAAACTAAGATGATAACTAAAAATTAATTATTTTGATCATTTCCTTATTGTTATAAATTAACAAAATATCATCCAATTAAATAAGTGTGGTAATAAATGTATTACCAACCTCTTTGAAATACAAATAGTGATTAACATTTTTCAAACAAACATAAGTGTTATCACACAAAACTCTCAAACATATGATTATGAATACTTGGTAATTGATTTAATTTATATAGATATGTATTCAACCTATGCACCAATTTACCATTTCCTTCAACTTAAAAATGTTTTTTTATGAATATGTGTATCTCTTCCTTAGGCTCCCTTTGATGAAATGTTTTCATTACATCCATTTATTCTAATTCAACACTAAAAGAATTAGAAATAGATAATAAATATAATAGTATATAATAAATAAACATGATAATAAATCTCATAAAAATATGTCGTTTATCTAGCAAAATATATTTCCTATGAAGTGATACTTCTAGTTCTCCAATTTTACTTTTTAATCTTACTTCTTCATGAATTTTTCTTAAACATCCTTTTTTAGGCAACATGATTTATTAAACTAGGTAATTTCATGAACTCCCATGTCTTATATTGATCTAAGCAACATTTCAATTGACAATTCGGGTGACGGTTCTACCCCAATTGGTGGCAGAACTTCCGGGAGCCATAACTTTTGCACCATTGTTCCGTTTGACTCCCCGTTTGAACCGTTGAAAAGAGAGGAATGAGGAGAATATGATGAAATGTCATGGATTTATAATAAATGGGTTTTTTTACCCCTAAAATCATAATGGAAGTGTCCTAAATTTTAATTTTAATAGTGTAGTCTAAAAATAGTAAGTTTCTAAAAATAGTAAGTTTCTAAAAATAGTAATTTCTAAAATTCTATAATGTTGTAAATCATGGAAGTCAAACCACTTCATCTCCCTTAAGATTTGTGACCTTCCAAATCCTCCTCCTACCTTAAAATTATGTATAATAATAGATTTATCCTAAAAAGGCAAGGACATATCTCTTCTCATAGATACACATATGTTTGGATCTACAAATTTGATCAATAAAACATCTCTTCTCAGAGATAACATTATTAAAATTTTATTATTATTATTATTATTATTATTATTATTATTATTATTATTATTATTATTATTATTATTATTATTATTATTATTATTATTGTTTCTTGAATTATATTTCAACCAAATATCCTATGTTTTGGATTATTTATATCAAAATATATGTTTCGATCTGCAAATTTGATCAATAAAACATCTCTTCTTAGAGATAGCATTATTACAATTGTGTTATTATTATTTCCTAAATTATCTTTCAACCAAAGAAGTTTTTGATCATATATCTATCATAGGACTCTATTATGCCTATTTTATACAACCCTTATTTTTTTCAAAATATCAATAGTTGCCGCCATAAAGATGACCCTGTCATGAAATCTAAAACTATGTCAAGGGCCCTATTGATTGTTAGTATTTTTAGATGGATTTTTTATTATTAAATTATAATGATTAGTTGATGAATTCATATTTATGTTTCTAAGTGGTTTCAAAAATCATGGTGGATAAATGAATAAAATAAGCATATATAGTTTTGAATATGATTAGTTATCTTGATTTTTAGTCAAAATAATTTTTGAGATAGTTTCATTTGGGAAATGCACTTTTAATTTTGTTAGATTTATTATAATTATTTTATTTTCATAGATGATATGATTTAATTAATGTTTTTAAATAGATAATGATGATATGATGATGATTATTACTTTTTAAAAACATTACATTTGAAAATCAATGCATCTGAAAAGCTATTTTGAAGGTATAGATTACATTCTTGGATCATTTTCATTTACTACTGATGGTATAATGGAGATTTGAAGTATTTATATGCTTAAGTTGATTTAGTGATGTTGTCATTCTATTTCATCTAGCTTGTAGTCTTGTTCTTTTGTCTGATGATTTGGTGATTTAATCACCAAACTACATGGTTTAGGATCATGGTTCTCATATTTCATAAAATTTTAAGGACCTATTCAACATTCTAAGTCTTATTCATTTCAAGATTCTAACAATTATTCAAGTCTATAAACATAAATTTTGAGGCATGGATGGTATTCTATTGAAACTCACTAGGTATAAAGATTTGTATATTGAAGAGGTGAGTTTGTTGATTGAAGACTTGTTTCATGAAATAATTTAATATGGTATAAGGTATTTATTGAAGTTAAGATAATATGTATTATTTTCAATGGCTTAGTTTTGTTTGTATTTATAATATTATAAATAATTCAAAGACTTATCACTTGGCTAGGTTTAATATTCTTTGGGTCATGATGTTGAGGCATTGATATTTGAAAAGGCATAAAGGTGCACTTTGAGATAGTTTATTCCCCTAAGTCTCAAGGTATTTAGATTGATTATGAAGCATATTCAATGCATTTGTTGGTTTGGTGAGCTGGATATTGGTCAGCAACATGAACATCATGGCAAGGTGAGTTAGCATAATCATTAAATTCAAAGGTATGGCCTTGAAGTTTTGATATGTGCCAAGCATTTGGTGATATAGTGAAGTTAATGCTAAATAGTTTTTATTTGTATGATGGGAGTTAGAAGATGTTTTAGTATGAAGTTTTAGTTATCTTTAAGTTTAGTTTTGTTGAAAAATGACTTAGCAATATGTCTAAATATACATTGGTAAATACAAGCCAATATGATTTGAACACATCATTGAATTGGTTACGATGGTAAGTTGGCAGATATAAGTGTTGAATTTCCTATTCTCTGGTCATTTTTGGCAAGCTCAGATGTGGAAATAGAGCCCTAGTACAATAATATTTGAGGTTGATTTGAAATATTTTACAGGTATTTTAGGTAGAGAAATTTCAAGGTGCATAACCAAGTAATGTTTCATTTGACATAAAACAAAATATAAGTTAAATGTGGTGTTTTTATGAACTTTGTAGTATCATGAAGAAAATCATCACTAAGTTGCATGAACAAGGATAAGTTTAGTCTGCATGGTTATTCCTGGGAGCTTGAAGTTAATTTTTAATAATTTATTATGAAGAAATATGATCTATAGTTTGAGAAAATCTTATGCATCTATCTGCATGTCGATGGTTTGATAAATTTGTTTTTTTGGTATGGTTAAGACATCATTGATTATGCATATATTTAGATATATGACTAAAATAATAGAGTTTAAGGTTTTATGGTATATATTAGCATGTATACAAAGGTTAACATTTGTTAAATGGAAAATTTGAGAAAAATTGCTCAACATGCATGGTAAACTTCTAGTTTTTGATTATTTTTTTGGGTCTATGAAAGAGTAGAATTTATTTGGTTCGAAGTCTAGTTTTAAATAAAATGAAGAATGTATATTTTAATGCATGTATTGGTGTTGTTTGGTTCTATTTATTTCAAAGGATTATCTTAAAGTTGTTGCATGGAAGAAATTAGGTACATATTTTCTTACCTGGGTTTTCATTTCTATAAACCTTCACCTTTTGAGAATATTTTGAGATTTGGTCTTTATTTTTGAAGTTATACTTAATGATTTTGATCAAATCCTATAATTATAAAATCTTTTTAATCTCTGTGAATGAGTAATTGGAATATTTTAAGGTTTATGATGCGTGTTGTAAATAACCAATTTTTTGGTTTTGATTTTGTCTATTTTGTTGAAGAATAAAGGTATTTTTGGATCAAGGCCTGATTTTCATAGATGAATTCTATCAAAATGAAACAAGTTTCTAGGTTTCTATACAATGTTTTTTATATGTAGTAATTCTTCAAAATTTTGAAGTAGAAGAGCATGATAAATTTGTTTGTTCAATGACATTGGTATTTGATAGTTTTAAGGTAATTTACAAGGGTTTCTATCTATATTACTCAAAATAAGTTAAGGGTTCAAATTTTGTCTTAAATCGTGATATGAAAATAGTATATATTACTTCTCAATGGCTTATATCTCACTTTTCTGAGTCTGTGTTGTCTTAATATACATTTAAAGAATCACTCAGGATAGTTAGAATGATATGTTTGAAAGTATTTGGGTAAATAACTATATGAACCTCAAATTTCATGAATGAATTTTGCTCATTCTAATGTAGTTTCAAATTTTTTGAAGAATAATGATGCATGTTTGGGTTTCTGTTGAAGAATTTTTTGTTCATTAAAAAATTTCATAAGTTGATTTATAGGAGAGTTGCAAATAAACCCAATTAGATATTTGTGGATGTATATTAAAAAGGTTTACAAAACATATATGTTTGTATGGTCTATTTATAGAAATTTAATTATAGAAGAGGATTTGCATGCATTAAATGATTTATATCAGTATTTTTAACATATAATGGTATGACAGTTTACATGTGCATTGATAGTTAATGGTGTTTGCCTATATATTTGAGAAATACAAAAAATTGATACTTCAATAATTGGTTTATGTTTGGTTATTTATTATGGATCAGGTATATTGGGATTATCTACAAAAATCCTAAGATTTTTAGTTTCAATTTAAATTATTTTTGGTTGATAGTTTTGAGGTTATAAGTTAGTTCATTATGAAGGAGTTTAGAATGAATTTACTCAACCATTTAGAGGTGATATAATAGAAAATTATTAATAGATATATATAAATAATATTGAGTTTATGATATTACCTACCAACTTGCAGTTGCAAGTGTGATTTTAAGGATTCTGATAAAATGAGATTTCTATTAAAATTATACCTTAATATTGAAGTTTTAGCTTTTATTTTGAAAATGGACATTGAGGTTAGGGTTACTTAATACTTCTCATTTGAAATTTATATAGAAACCTTAGATTGAAATAAGTGGTGATGGTTTTATATATTAGTTGATAATTTCATGCTAGAAATTTTGTTCATTAAATTTGGGATAGTTTAATTCATAGTTCATTTAAATGTAATATGTTGAAAATTTAGTAACTTCATTCATGGATTGGTTTAGTATAAATTGATGGATTAGTTGAATGCCTACTAATATATGTTTGGTTTCTATCTAGATAATATTTATTTTAGTTATGTTTAATTTATTAAGTAATGACAATATATGAGATATTCAGTCTTCCTTCTTTTGAGCAGTTTGTTGACTCTTAATTTAAATTTGTTCTATTCTATATTATATATAATTTTAGGATGGGACCAGCCTAATTCAACTAGAATTAATGATAATATGGGATGGGGATAGAGTTCTGATAGTGATGGTAATCAGTCCAATCTCAATAGAAATTTTTGTAGAGGTGGTTTTTGTGTAAAGAATTTTGGTCCTAGATTCCATAGGGGAACAAGAATGTCTATACATTTTGATACCTCATATCCTGAATTCTAGGATATCGTAAGTAATTTACATGCTAACCTATAAAGTAATGGTTATAGGGGTGACATAGGTTTCTATGGCCATAGTTTTAGAACTCAAACTCCCTCTCAAAGTAGCTCATCCTACTATTTGGATAATAACCCTCAATACTTACCACATCAGCCTCCTAATGTTGAAAGAATTGATCCAACTATTGATCGTCTTCATGAAAATCAAGCCACATAGTTAGAAATTGAGATAGTTCATGATAAAAGTTTTACGATTATGGCCATTCCTTCTAATGCAACTTCTCCTTTTGTAGAGATCCTATTATGAAGGGTAAAGGATTGGGTTTGACTACTTTACATAGTGAACCTATCTTGGTATTGGAAAGATTGATTTTGGAAATACAAGGCTATGTTGGTAAAAGAAAGACAATGGACATACTACCTTCTACTATAGAAAAGAGAGATATAATTTAGTCAAAGCTTGATACACCCATGGAGTTCAAGATATTGAAAAAGATCAAGCTAGAGATTGATAATAGTATAAATGACTCAAGAACAAGGTTGATGCAGTTTCCTACAATAAAGATGGAGTATAATGTTTGTCTTAATGAACAAGATAATCATGTAATTGAGGTGATGTCTGATTTGGAGATTATTTGATGTCTAAGGGAAGATAAACATTGTTTTATTGCTGAAATTTTTTATGACAGAACTTGATACTTCAGTTTGATACTTTAGTTTTCAAACTTTTGATATATTTTTATAAATTTTGGAAAATGTACAAGTTTTAAATTTTTGTATAAGTATATATGCTTAAGTTATTTTAACATGCATTATGGATTGATATAAATAGTATTTATTGACCTTTGACTTATTTATTTTATGATTTAAATATGCATTCTATTATATTATTAATTGATGAGGGTCTTCACCTATTTAGATTAGTACCCTTAGTCTATATTTAAATAACTTGATCAATTAAGACTTTTAAGTCTTAATTATACCTGTCCTTAAACAATATTTTTTTTATAATTAATTAACTTTTAAAAATTCAATTAGTTAGTATAAACTAATAACTAACTAAAAGTTAGTTATAACTTATTTTAAAACTACGATTAATTTGTTTATAAGTTAGTTTGTATACACTAATAACTAACTAAAATTTAGTTATAACTTATTTTAAAACTAAGATTGAAGGTATTTAACGAGATCAAGGATTAATTTGATGATAAAAGAACAACAATAGGTATTGAATATTTAGACATTTTCTGAATTCAATCATTCATCTTTCTTCTTTCTATGCAACTTATATGAGATTGTACAACACTTATAGGTAGACCTAATGGTACTTTATATGATGATTAAATAATTAATTATGAAACATAGATCTATCAAGATTTATTTATCATTTAATAATAATTATCTAAATTTTACTAAGCTTAACATCTTTTGATGATTTCTATTTTTAGTCCTATGCATAGATTCCAAGTATTCAACTTGAATAATGATGAACACTTATCTATTTTGTGACACTTCATTGATTTATTTTGATTGTAAATTTATCACTCAAGTTATTGTCAAGGAAGAATGTTGATTTTATCAATAAAGTTATGTTTTTATGCTAATACGACTCTCTTTTGAGACTTACACATTTCATTATAATATATTTTGACTCTGTACAATTTTATTTTTAGGTTTATTTTAAATCTATTTTTTCCATCTATCTCTTAGTTCTTTTCTTAGATTACTTTTAGGTTTCTTTTCTATTATTAGAGTTTTACTAGTTCTTTACTTTATTTCTTGTGCTTCCTTTAAGTTAGATAATAATAGATATTTCTTTCTTTTGACTTTTCTTTTAGTTATTTTTAAAGTTTATATTCTTTTAAGTGTTTAGGTTTAATCTTAATTAGACTCTAAATTTGTTTAAGTTTTGTAATTATTGTTATTTTTTTGTTTAGTTTAGATTTGTTGTTTGTGGTTGATAGTTGTTTTATAGCTTATTAGATTAATTTTTATTTAGACTAGATTTTTAGATTATTGTCATTCTTAATATTTTATCTTTTTCTTAAGTTTATTTTTAATTTAGCTTAGGTTGTTTTAGTTGCTTAAGTAGTTATTGTTTATTGTGTCTTTCTTTTATTATTTACATGATTGAATACTTTATATTTTATCAAATCTTTTCTTTATATTTTTGGTTGTTTTTTAAAGTAAACTTGGAGAATATTAAAACAAAGAAGTAAGATATACTTGGAAAAAATATATATTCATTGAATCATATTTCTATTTTTCAAGAGATTATCTAACTCATAGTTTTTCTCTATCAGATAGATTAGATTACATATTCTCATATTAACTAATTCACGATTGATAATGTGGATTTATTATGATAATAATGGAATAAGTTGTATTTGATAACTTATTAATTATTTCCCAAAACTTATAAAAACCCCTTGCATATTTATGATCATAGATAAACCTTTATAACCTCATGACTAGACTAGTATGATTCCACCTTGACCTTTGTGATAGGTGAAAGGGTTGATTTGTTGATGATACAATTTTCATCATCAACAAATTTGGTGACTCTACTCGAGAAAACTTCATTCAAAAATATGATTTGTTTTTAGCTTTATTTTCTTCTTTATAATGGTACCTAGAGGTCAACAACGTCTTATTATTCAACCTATAATAGATGTAGAAGATGATCAAGTTGATGTTTCTTTCAATTTAATGCATTATACATGGCATAATCATCCTAAAAAACTTCATAAAGTTATTGAAGTCATAAATCAAGAAGAAGATATTGTAGAATATGAAATTGATTGGTATTCAAATCTTACATATGAGACTCAATAAGAAATTATAAATTTAAATATAAGAATTTGGAAAGATAGAGCAAGAGTTTTAGCTGCTAATCCTAGGCCTAGAACTCATTTTATTTTTTATTTTTTTCTATTTGATGATTTTGTTTTGCCTTCTGAAATTGTTGTTACAAATTTAAAATTAGATCAAGAACATCAAGTTTAAGGTAATCAATATATTTAGGTCAAAATTTATTGAGCTTTTAATGGGATATCAACTAGTGGGAGATTAACTAGTAGCAGAGCGGAGACTAGAAGATTTGATTAATGGGCTGCAGAATAATAGAGAATAAGATGATCTCACTAAAGGTGAATATGAAGCAAAAACTCAAGAAGAGTATCAAATGGCTGTAGGACCATGGATTTTTTCTAATCTAATTAATGTTGGGAATCATCTTAGTAAATTACCTCCTCTTAAAGGATTAAATATACCAAAGTTTTTTGGTGTTGTTGGAGAATCTTGGGAGGATAACTTAGAAGCTTTTAGATTTATTTGTGTTACTCTTGGAATAACTAATGAAAAGATTTGATTAAGATTTTTTTCCCAAAAATTTTAATTAAAATCTCATCACATATTTTTTAGTCTTCCTGCTAAGGTTATTAACATTTAGAGAGATGTTGAATATTGGCTAGAGTTTTCCTTTGTGAAAGTTAAAGAATATTTTTATCTAGTAAATTATCTTGTGAATTTTTCTATTTATCTAGGTGAGACTATTTTTCATTTCATTTATATTTTCACTAATATACATCAAAAGATCTCATGTGACCTTAGGCCTTCTAAAAAGTTATCTAGACTTTATTTTTGCAATGATTTACCTTTAAAGTATAAAATGGTTTTAGAAGATAAAGACATTATAAAATATAGTAACACTTTATGTTTATGTACTGAATATGAAAGGAATCTTAAATTCATTATTTTTAAGGATAGGTCTTCCATAGGTTTAAATTCAAATAATTTAAAAATTTTAAAGGCCATACAAAGTCTAGGCAATGAGTTAGTCATTGTTAAAAGATAGCTTAATGATAAAACTTCTTCCTCAAATAAACGTAGTAAGGAAGATAAAAATTATTATATTACTTATTATTTTAATGTTTGTGAAATAGATCATGATATAGACACATGTCTTTTTATTCTTAAATTGAAGAAATTTCTTCATGGAAAAGATGAAATAATTGAAGATCTAGTGTATAATATAAACACTCTTGATGATCCCTTAAAAAATGAGATTTTTTATGTTATAAATGCTAGGAATAAGGATTATAATTCCCCTTAAAATAATTAAAAAAAAATGATAAATCTTCTCTTTATGATAAAGGAAAATTATCTCAGAATAATGCTAATAATTCAAATGATAATACTACACAAAACATTCCTTTCAATTGGATATAATAATAGTCAATGTCAGCATTATAAATCTAATAATTTTAGACAAAATAATGCTTAAAATTATAACATAATTAAATATTTATCAATAATTAAGGTTGGATTTATTTTGCTACAAGCATCTAGTCTTCCAAAACAACTCGATAAGATTAATGAAGCGGTGAAAAATCCTAGAGTCGATGTAAGCATGCAAGAAGAAAGTAATTATGAACACATTTATGATCAACATTTTGACCCTTATTCTAATTTAATTCCTCCTTTCTATGTCATAGTTAAGATTTATATTAAGATAATTCATAATTGTATCTTAGATATATGTTCCTCAAAGAATATTATGCCTAAGTCCATTGTACATCAAGTGGTTATATATTATGAATCAGATAGTAGGTAACTTACCAGTTTTGATTCTAGACAAACTAAGAGTTGTGGTAAGTTTCATGAGATAGTCATTAAAATTACACAAGATGAATTAGATGTATGAATAATGTTCAAGTGTTGGATCTTCCTAGTAATTATGCAATGTTATTAAGAAGGGATTGGTTTAAATAAATTAGAGATTTTTTTGGAAAGTAAAAGTGGCACAAACATACACCAAAATGGAAAAGGAAAAGAGGCACAAATTCACACCATACAGAAAATTTTCACCTTGAAAGCCCTTTACAAAAAATTCCATTATAAAAACTTTTTTCCTTAATACATTAACTCAATCATATACATCACAATGACCCATTTAAAAATTAAATTTAACCATAATGTATGTGTGAGTACATGTATGAACATCAATATGTAAAAATCAAAATAAAATTATAACATAATAAGTTAAAAAATAGGCTATCCATTTATAGATTATAGGATAGATAATAAATAAAGGGTATAACCAAGCAACATATACAACACATATCCAAAAAAGGGTTGGAAAGGATCGAAAAATTAGAACATAAGGAATGAAAGAGATAAAATAAGGGTTTTAAGGCTCATACTTTAACCATATATAATATGATATTAAAGCCCATAAATGTACACTATATAGTTATTTTTAATAACCCAAAAACCTAAGAAAATATGTGAATGAGAAGAGAAAAATGATTTAAAAAGGAAAACATGGGGAATAACAAATAAAAACATCAAAAAACATAGAAAAACATAACAATAAGAAGATAATATGAATTGATAATCTAAATACACATATGTACCCTAGAACAACACAATTGTATGACTATTATTTAAGCCAGACTAAAATTACGTGTTTGCAATAACTAAAAAAATTGTTAGAATGACTTTTTCTTTTTGAAAATTACACCCATAATGTTTTTGTTTTGTAAAATTAATTTACCATTTTTTTTTGTATGTTTTGTAACACAAAGTCATCATAATTTTTTAAATAAATAATAATTTAATACAAATTTTTTTATAACACAAAATCATTATAGGTTTTAGTAGGACTAAATTTAATGAAAAATCTTACCTATGTATATTAAACATTTCAATTCAATTACTAATATTATTTATTATGCCAAAAAAAATCACTTACTCGATTATGTTTATGTTTTGTATTTGATCAATAGATTACAATGGACATTGGAGGATGAATACCTTAACATCAACTAATTTGAACGTGTGGTGTGGGTTATTTGGCCAATGGCACAGTGCCATAATACTATCGATAATGATGCATTAGATTGTTGATATCTATCTTGTAGATATAAAAGGGTGAATAGTAAATAACTTAAACCAATGGCATGGATACCTTTTTCCATGCTAGGAATTTTATTCTTTGGATATTTATTTTTGGTTTGTTGTATGTGATTAATTTTTTATGCATTATATTTTTATGTTTATTTAAGGATTCATAGGTTCATTTGATGTGTGAGTAATAAAAAATAATGGTGGAATTAACTACATATTAGTAACAATCTAATATAAATATTAACTCACCATCTATGAGATAAATTTTGATATCACATTGAGAGAAGTTTGATTAAGGATTTTAAATTAAGAAATCACTTTGTGGGAAACTACATGGTCAAGTTCTATTTGAGGCTAGCATAAGATCAAGGTAGTATTTATCCTTTGAAAACATGAACAATTATATGTGTTCTCATTGGTTTTATAGTATCATGTTGTTTGACACCCTTGAATTATTGTTTTATTTTAAAAATAACTTTGTAAATTTTTTTATTTAGTGGTAAGTCTATTTTAAAAATGCTATTAATTATTTATATTTTCACATAGATAAACATTCATTTTTATTTTTAATTGATATGGAAAATTGATGGCCTTTTTTAAAGATTAACATGTATTGACTAGAAATTTAAAATGCAACCATTCTTTGGTTGTATAATCAAAAATAATTTTTGCCTTTTTTATTTATGAATATATGGGTTGTTTTTATTTGTTTTTAACTATTTAATATGTTTCTTCTTATAATTAATGGTTTTACAGGTCTATAAGATCATGCTATTAGTGTTCCAATATATATATTTGTTTTAATTATAAGGCATTTTTTGTCAAAGTACATGGACAAGTTTTAGTTTGGATTAGTATTAGATCAAGATATGTTTTATCCCCTAAATGAATTAATAATTGGCTATATTTTGTAATAGTATTATTTATGACAACATGAAATCTATAGACACTATAAAAATACACACGATGGTTCTAAATGTTGAAACAGCCCTAGATCAGACCATTACCCAACCTCCAACCATGACCCTAAGTCAAGTTAACTAACTAGCTAAACCAACTCACTAAAATACATTTTCACCCCATTTGACCTTCAACACTTGAACATTGATAGTTATCATGACTGTCGACAGTCACCTTAACCATCGACAATCAAGTCCCTACCACCTAAACATTCAAACCCAGTTCATGTATGAACCCAAACACATCAAAATTTAATTCATGCAATGAGCTAACACATCAACAATTAAATTTGTGTAACAAGTTTTCACCCCTTATAAAACCTACACCTCCATCACTTTTTCTTATAAAAGAGAGGAGTAGGAGGTGAAAAATTGATCAATTCATCTAGAGACCTATAAACTTTAGAAATCAAGGTATCAAATAGAAGTCATTAGGAGATTTTAGCATCAATAACTTATTTTACAAGTCTTCACTCTATCTATTCAACAACCATGATAGATACCTGAACCTTTGCCAAAATTATTCTTCAATAAAATTACTATTACTTTGCCAAAATTTATTCTCAATCTACCATTAGTCATCAAGTAGCAAACTAGGTATATTTCATATTCAAGTTTTATTTCTTTGGTTTCTAACATCCCTACCTGAATAAGAACCTTCTACATAATATCTTCCAAACACCTAAACTTAACCAGATCCCAAATCATGACCCATTCTACAACCATTTTTGAACTTCCTCAAAACCCACAACAATTGCCAATAATCACCTAATTTCTAATGGTCACCTTAACCACCAATGGTGACCCTAACTATCAACGATCACTATGATAGGAAATAATAATCTATTTCCACTTTCTTAACCTCAATCAAATTCCACTATTTATCTCTCTATCTATTCATAGAGTACCCACCTATTTTATGAACCTAGCCTGACCTATTTAACATTAATATTGACCTACTTATTGTTATAATTAGTCTATTTTCTTTATCAATCATTTATTTATTCTTTTATTCCCTTTAGGTATTTTTTGTCATTTGATGCAAGTATTTCATCTTTATTTCATTCAAATTAACTATTTTAAAAGTGTGGATTGATAACCTCTTAATAAGTTCACATTTCTTGGATCTAACTTACCCTAGGCAATCCACCTTGATATCCATCTAAAACCCCATTTGCATTAGTGTTTTAATATCTATAGTTCATTATTCCCAAGACAAAGAGGAGCTCTTCACAATCATCTAGATCATGCACACAAAATCAAATAGGTTCTTTTACCATACCCATATTTTGTTTCTTACTTCTTTAACTAGAAAATAAACTAAAATTGAGAGAAAGAATTTGCCATGTCTAGTGGGAACTAGTAGCATCTAGGTGCCCTTTTATTCCCTATTCTATGTTTATATAAATAAATAAAAATTTATTCTAGTTATAAAATCAACCTTTAATATATTGATTGCTTGCATTTCTAGCTTACGTAATTAAAATTAAAGGCTATGTAATTCAATTGTAGCTTCACTTTTTTTATCACACACCATACCAAACCATTTAAATCAATCAGAACATCATAAAAATTGACATAAGGCCCAACTAGGGTTTCATCTCCTAGTGGATTAGATTCACCCTTTGGATATCTAACTTGCAGGTCATTACCAAGAAGATAAACCAAAACTCAGCTCTTTGGTTGAGTCTAAACTCTAAAAATCAGTATATATTAGCTAAACACCCAACACCCTTATCATTTCAGTGTGTGAAGGGAGTGGGTAGGCCCCAATACCAAGCCATATATTGATTTCCAACATAGAGCCTTTTGAGAGCCTTAAATACCTAAAACCAACCATAGACTTCTTTGTTAGTACCTATTCTACAAACCAAGTTCTTCTTCACGCTTTCTAACTAAGGTGTAAGCCAAAAGTAAGATAAAAGGTACCCTAATATTTTAAATTCACTATAGTTTATGTTTTTGATTGCCTTGAGATCTTTTTATTTTTGTTTGATTTGTGATATTTTCTTTATTCCTTTCTTCCCTCATATGGTTTTTACTAGACAATAGTTGAAAAATGAAACCAACCAGGAGCCACCTTTCTCTTCGTATTCCTTCATGGAGTATACCTTAGATGTTGAGGGTTCTCCCCATACTTCTACTAGCCTTACCATGCCTTAGATAGTTATCTAAAGTGATGAAAATTGTACCACCTTCTTTGATAATAACCCTGTGACCATCCAAAAATACCTCAACACCGTATCTTACTGCACCCCTAATTTGATTTCTCTTAGTGATCCACTTTATGGTATGCCTCCCCATCTTATGGGAGAAACAATTGTTTTCACTAACACTACCCAACCTATCATCACCCAAACATCTTCCTCCACCAATAACCCATCCACTACCTTTACCCAAACTCAATCAAAAAACCCAACCAATAACCAAGCATCCCCTACACCAACTAACAACTCCTCCAACATAGGGGTAACCTCACCTTTTGTTACCCATAATCCATCCACTATGGGGATATCTTATACCAATATTTCCACTATTCCCCTCATCACTACCAACCCACCAATATTCACCCCAATTAAAATTATGGTTCTTTCTATATCTTATACCTTTCAACCTATTAGTACTAGAGTTACCATTCATCCCCAATCAACTAACCCATTCATACCTCTAACCTAATCCATGTCAATTCCCAAATCTACTAATCTAATCATAACTCTAAACCATCCCATGTTAACTCCTCAAAAATTACCTATGACACCTTACCACTAATATATTCCTAATATGCAAGGATACATAGCTCCATCTTCTACCCAACCTCTTGTTCCCTTATGTGGTAGCATTAAAACACTCCATTACCACATACCAATATGTGGAATATTCTCAACCTCCTACCAGTTATCCATATATTTCATCCATCTAACCACAATAAAATGTACCATATAATTATGGAATTCTACAACCCCAAATAAATTTGGTAAAAATATTGATGGACAAAATGACTAACCTAGAGTCAACTATCTTTAGAGCTCACAACCTCTTATCTTATGACCAAATCCACTATAAACTATTTACCTATCTATCCCTATCCAACCTTATCCTCCTTAATGGGAACTACCAAAATTTTCTAATTTTAAATCAAGGAAAGCCCCCAACAACACCTAAGAGTGTTTTGGCATTCTTGCTACTTAATTGCCTATGATGATGTTCTTCTCCTTCGTAACTTTCATATGTCTTTATCTATACTAGCATTAGATTGGCATAGTGATATCACCAAACACTCCATATTTTCCTTTTCCTAACTCACCCAAACATTTTTAGACCACTTTTTGATCAATATATCTAAGAAGGTCTCCATCACCAACCTCTACTTCATCAAGCAATTTGATGATGAATCAATGTCAATTTTGTATCTCAATGGAAAGTTCTTATCAACTAGATCTCTTTATCTTTTCCCCAACCTGAGTTGATTAAACTTTTCTCTTAAGATTATGCCAAACACATCACCCCCACTCTATAGGTTCAAACCTTCAGATCCTTTGATGAGGCTTTCACCATGGTATGTAAACTATAAATTAGATCCATTGATGAGTGGAAGTTAAAACTAATAAATAAAAACCCTATCCTCAAATCCAATGACCCCTCCCCATCCAAAACCATCAATTAATCTAACTACCCTAACACCAAACCAAAGGTAACCATAAACATGGTTGTCCTTAAAACCACTCTACCTTCAGTTGTCAACCAACCTAACCAAACCAAATCCTTTAACTCATCCAATCAACAAATCAAAATTCAAAACTAGGCTACCCCAAAACAATACACTCTATTAGGGGAGTCATTTTTGGACAAGTTGCTCAAATCCAACATCATATAACTTGCCCCCAATAAACCTCCCCAATAATTTGATTATTCTCATCTTGTACCTAATTTGTATAATGATAATGATCTATGTGCCTTCCACCATGTCATTGTACATGACATCAGTAGTTGTAACACCTTCAAAACCATTATCCAAAACTTGATTGATAATAAAGAACTTGCATTGGATAATCCCAATACACCACCAAATCAATCACTTGACATATTTTTATAACCTTTCCTCAATCATGCCCCTTATACCAACCCTGATGAAAACAAACAAAAATCATCTCACATTGATGAGGTTCATATGGTCAATATAAGTATCATTGAACCCATCATTGAAAAAACTACTACCTCAACTACCTCTTTCTCCACTCCAATTATTTAAGTGGTAAGATCACCATCCATTCCTTTAGATACCCAAACAAAGGAATAAACCACCTCCTTTCCTTCACTTGATGAGATAACAGACTTACCCACCTCTCCTTTGATATAAAAACTAAAGAAGGCAATCTTTGAAATCATACCTTCTTCCCTCATCATGGAATCACTCACTCTCTCTTTAGAAATGATTCCAAAAGGAGAGATTAGCTTATCTACTACTTTCATGGAGGAAACATCCTCTCAAATATTGGAACCTTTCATTAAGGAAAAAAGTGAAGAATCCATTCCCTTACCTCAACCTATGGGCCTAATATTTGAATCTAATTTCCGAAGAACCAAACCAATTTACAAACCCCTCTCTAGACTGGTTTAAAGCCTAGAATTCTATTCTCAACCCAATATGGATCGAGCCACCTTATGAAACCATCTTAGGCTCCCCTATAAAAATAAGCTTGAACATTTATTCTCACCTTCATCCACCCCATCTTAAATCACACCTACCATTAAACCTATCATCACCTCAACCCATTTGTCAAACACCTCTCCCTCCAAAACCATGGGGAAACCATCCAACCCATCTCTATCCAAAATTATCAAATCAAATTACACCTATTTAATAAAACCTATCAAGAACTTAGGGGTGCTTCCTACTCCTATCCTTATCCACCCATATTTGAATTTGAACTTAACCTCATCTAGTCCACCTAATAAAACCTTAACCAAACTAACCAAGAAGGTGGAGCCACCCAAACTCCCACCTACAACTAGAACCACACCATTCACTTCCTTCTTACCTTATATCTTGGGACCCCATATTTATTCCTTCCTAAAAACTAATCCTTCTATCAAGAAGTCCAAACCTCCCAAAGCTACCCAAACTAAACTTCCTTCTTTTATTCTATCATTACCTACCCCCTCCAAAAAATCAAACTCCCCATCATTTTTAGCCAAATTATCTACCTCTATCTACCCACCTATCTCCAAACATTCATCCTCTCAATAATCCACCTCCAAATATTTCACCTTTAACCCTTCCACCCAAAACCATCAAACACCAAACAAACCCAATCAAAACCACCTAATAAAACCATCCTACCATCCACAACTCCCATGGTGAATCCTACATCTAAGAAAGCTCCCACCCAAAAACTAAAAGCCTATCAACTTTACCACCTTTACTTGAATCTTATTCAATAATTTTACAAAGGTTGTAATAGACTTATTATTTAAACCTACCACCTATCAAATCCTTTGACCATTCAAGTCCTAAACCCTCTTGGTTCAATGATAGTTTAATCTACTCATACCATAAGGTACCTAGACATAACATATAAAATTGAAATTTTTTCCAAGCACATATCCATGACTTATGGGATGGGAATGATCTATTATTAGATGAACCTTTCTAAATAAAATTATCAACCTAACCATTTAATGAACATATCCAATATTTATCCACTCATGTACCCTCATCCAAGATTGAGGAGGAAATGAAGTATCATTCTAACCCAATGCTTCTCCTCATCCATACTACCCATATGCTCACCCAATCTTAGGCCTAATAAAAGGATAAGGTAAATTCCAAAGTGTCTATTTTATTAACATATCCCTCCACCCCTAAACCTTCTAATTAGACTCATGCACCTTCACCTTAACCAAAACCCAAAATATCCATTCTGGGTACCTCTCCCTCCAACCCTTCTAAATCTATCTAGCAATTTGTTATGAAATAGCTTTACTAGACATCAATGAAGATGAGCCTATATGAACTGATCAACACCTTGACCCATCACCACCAAGTGTTGATAGAGGCCTTGAAATCTATAGAGGTCCAATCTAAAGACTCTCAACCTCTTATAGACTTTGTCAGATCTCTTTATCTTTTTACTCTTATCACGTTTAAGGATTCATAAATACCTTATGTTCATCTTGAATATCCTAATCCTTTCCTCTTCATCATTGCATACCTCAATCAAACCTGAATCAAAAGGGTGTTTATTTATGGGGAAGCTAGTATTAATATTATCTCCTCCCATGCTTAAGACCAACTCTAGCCACCAAATAATATCATGTTAGAAACCATAGTAGTATTTCATTCCTTTAATGATATTCTGACCATAACCTTGGGAATAATCATCTTCCACATCCACTTGGGATCTCACATACTTCTAGAGATCTTTTATTTCATGGAAAGTTATTTTAAATACATCTTATTTGGGTACCCTTAGATCCACTCCATGAGTTGTGTCCCATCCACCTTGCATCAATGTGTCAAGTTCAAACATGAGGGTCAGGTCATCACTATACAAGCTAACCCTAGTCCTTTCATATCTTGTAACATGACATATCAACGTAATGACATTCTTCTCCCTTGTTCATCCACCTAATCACCAACCAAAAATGACTCTACCCCTACCATCAATGAAGCTTCAACTATCTCATTTATCACTTCTTCTCAGATCCCTACAAAGGACCCCTTAGAACATATGTTTCAATGTCTCGCATTAGGAGAGTATTGTATTTTGGCCTTAGATGCCTTCCTTACTCCTCAAGCATATGGGAATCTTGACCATAATCCTAGTTATGATCCTAATATTAGAACCATCACTTCTATTAGGTTTCCTAACCACCAAACCAATTTCATCTATGGGGGACTTGATCATCCCCTTCTTACTTCCTACACCACCTCTTCTACCTAACCATTTAACTCTATTTTTTCCTATTTGAACAAGCTAGAATTTGATAAATTATAACTCCATAGGTGTTCCTAGAAGATATTTTTCCTTGGCCATTATAAACATGGACCCCAAAAGTTAAATTTGATCAAAACCCAAAACCCTCATGAGATATTTGGCCTTGGCTTCATCCCGCCAGAAGAACCCATCGATTCACTATAATCTATCACCACCATTGATGAGAATGTCCCATCCTTACCAACCCCATCTAAGATGAAGTTTGAGGATTTTTAAACAATCACTTCTAGATTTTTTTAGTCAATAACATTAGTTTATACCACCTAACCTAACAAGAGGGTGGCCAAACTAAAACCTTTCCTCTAATTCATCTTGAAATGGTAGAAAATGATTCTCTTACCATCTACACCATCCAATATCAAGATGCTGATTACATTATATCTTATCTTGGTAAAAGGGATTCTTCTATCTACAAATCCCTTCCTCATAAAAACCAAACCATGTTTAATGAATCCACTATCGATGTCAACCTGGGTACTCAAGATAACCCTCACATTGTAAAGATTAGTCAATCCTTAGATTCCTTAGAGAAATAGGATTACCATTACTTCATTCATGACTAAATCATAAAATTTGATTGGTCCTATCATGACATGCCTATAATTGATCCTTCCATAGCTCTATACAACATCATCATCCACCGTAATGCTAAGCTTATTAGGAAAAAGCTTCGTAGGATAATCCCTTATAATACCCTTCTAGTCAAAGAAGAGCTTAAATGCCTCTTATTTATTAATTTCATTTAATCCATTGACTATCAACAATGGTTTTCCAATATCATCCCCATCACCAAACCCATAGAGGCAATTTGCCTTTGTGTTGACTATCATGACCTAAACCTTGCTTGTCCAAAGGATGACTTCCCTTTACCTAGCATCGACCAACTTGTTGATCTTTAAGATAACCATGACATGTTATATTTCATGGATGGTTTCTTGAGATATAACTAGATCTATATTTCCCTCAAGGATTAGTATAAGACATCCTTCATCACCCCATGGGGAACCTTCTACTATAGGGTCATTCGATTTGGTTTTAAGAATGCTAGAGCAACCTACCAACATGTGATGACCTACATATTTTATGATCTCATCCACAAAATCATACAAGACTATGCATATGATCTCCTTGGAAAATCCAAATATCACAAGGATCATCTATAATGTCTCAAGATTATATTCAAGTTCTTAATCCATTTACATGTCTAATTCAACCTCAAGAAGTATGTTTTTAGGGTATTATCTAGAAAGCTTCTTAGCTTTATCATCTCTCTTCGAGAAATCAAATTAGACCCTACCAAAGTTAGATCGATCCTCAACATGCCACCTCCAACCCATCTTAAGAAAATCTATAGTCTTTAAGGGAATCTCCAATCCATCCATCACTTCATCTCTTAGATATTAGACAGATGTCAACCCTTATACCATATTCTCAATAAAGACACATATTTTAAGTAGACTAAGGACTATTAATAAGACTTTGATTCACTCAAAGATTACCTTATTTCTCCACCCATTCTGATCCCTCCTAAGGAGGATCATCCCTTCTACCTTTACATCTCTACCACTCACCATTCTTTAGGGGCAATGCTTGCTCACCATGATGAACAAAACAAATAATAAGTTTTCTATGATATAAATCAAACACTTATAGAGTATGAAACTTGGTACACTTATACCAAGAAGATTTTACTTACCTTAATCTTTGTGGATTCCAAATTTTATCTTTACCTTATCAATCATAAAACCTTTGTCATCACCAACACCAACCCACTAAAGTACATACACTCCAAACCATACCAAAACTAATATATGGATAAGTGGCTCATGCTCTTATCTAAGTTTAACCTTGAGTTCCTCTAGTTTAAGTAGAGTAAAGGACAAGTCATCAGTGATCAATTGGGTAAAGCTCCTTTTCCAAACAACCAACCACTTCCTCTTACATTCCTAGATAATTCCATTGTGACTCTTTCTCAAGAGGACATCGCCTACCAAATGACCATGTTCTTAGATGGCTTAAGAGCTAGTATAGTGGGGGTTATAGAGTTATTCTCATTCCCCTCAATCATAAACCTTTTCTTATTTCTTTCAAACTTAATTTTGAGTGTACTAAAAATATGGCTGAGTATGAAGCCTTAATATTAGGTCTCTAGATCACTCTATCCTTGGGAGTTATTATGATTAGTGTCTTTGGTGATTCCTAACTTATGGTCAACCAAATCAATGGATCTTGCTAATGTAATAATGATATCTTACAATAGTACAAATTCTTAGTAGATGTAGTCTTAGCATCATTTGATCATTACCTTATCTAATATATTCTATGATCTACCAATAATTTCACAGATACAATTAATTCCTTTACTTCCCAAATCCCATTTTTACCTTCTAATTCTAAGCTCTTTATCACCATTCATCATTTTATCATACCCTCTTATAGTCAATCTAACCTCCCTACCATTTTTAGTGTGGAATAATCCCCATTAGACATATGGTATAAGAAACCATTTGAATACCTAAAACTCATCATCATTCTTCCCAACCTCTCTTATAATTCTTGAAAATCCTTTATTGAATGTACCTCTCATTATACCATACTTGGGGGAATCCTTTATAACATAGTTTTGATGACCTCCTTCTTCGTTGCCTACATAGTCATGAATCTTCTCATGCTATCAAGGAAATGAATGATGGGATATATGGGGGACACTTTATTAGTCTCTCCATCTCGAAATGCATCCTTCACCTTGGGTACTATTATCCCACCCTCAACCAAGACTATTTTAGTTATGTAAAGAAGTGTGTTAATTATCAACAGTATGTCAATTTACATTGTGCACCAGTCTATGGCTTTCAAGTATCCAAAGAATTTTGTCCCTTATCACAATTTGGACTAGATATCATTAGGGAAATCAATCCTCATTCTTCATAATGACACTACTCCATCATCACTACCATCGATTATTTCACAAAGAGGGTGGAGACTACTCCTATCATCTCAACTAAAGCTGACAAGATAGTTAGCCTCATCAATCATAATATCATCTATCATTTTAGTTTTCCCTATAAGATCATCACCAACAATGGCAAGTATTTCAAAAACAAGAAATTACAAGGTCTTCATGATGCTTTTGGCATCAAGTTAAGCTTTTCCTCACCTTACCATTCACAAGCCAATGAATAGGTAAAAGCCTCTAATAAAACCCTCAACAAGATGTTAACCAAAATGGTCAGTGCTTTTGGTTGGGATTGGTATTTTCACATCCCTTTTTCTTTATGGACATATTTCACTATCATTTAAACCTTTATGTGTGCTACCCCTTTTTCCTTGGTCTTCGAATTAGATGCAATTTTACCTCTTGAAGTCTAAATTCCCTCTCTTTACATATCCTTACAAGACAACATTTTCGAGAGTGACTGTCATCAAGATCATATATCTTGACTTGAGCTACTTGAATAATGCTACAAATATCTATGCTTATCCAGCTTCATTTCTACCAATAATGAGTCAATTGTGTCTATAATAAGCACATAAAAGAATGAGAATTTAGCAACAGAGACCTTGTCCTGAAGGAAAATCAACATGTGTATAATATGGAAAAAAGCAAGAAAAGTAAGTTTGTTTTAAATTATCTTGGACCCTACATCATAACCCACAAGTATGGATTGGGAGCTTATCATTTTTCTTCTCTTGAAGGCAAACCAAAACCTAAGCCCCTGAATGCTTCACACCTACATCCTTTATTTTTTAAAATAGGGATCAAACTCACCTTTTATCTAATGTAAGCTCATCCTTTGATTTATGATATTTTCACCTTCCTCACACCTTCATCCTATACCCTTTAATGACAACTAATTAAAACATAAAACCATGTGATTAACTATCACACTCATAGCCTAATCCTAAATATGTGTACCATGGCTCTACCCATGACATGGTTCTCATGGATACTTTTTGTCCCTAATCAAATGGAATCCCATAGTCATTATCTCTCAAAACCACCCATTTCACCTATCATTAACCTTCTTGTGCTCTAGGTTCTACCCTCATAAAGGTAAACCTCTAAGCCTATATAGACTTATCCATGTCTAACCTAGCATCAAAATAATTTGGTATACCTAATTATCACTTGGGTTAAATTTATCTAGCATGTAGATTGCTCCCTAGAAGGATAGTTGACCAAAATCTAAATTTATTAAAAATATAGACTTCTCACTTGAAGGATAGATGCCAAAATAAACAAATCAACACTCATACCACTCCCTTGAAGGATGTATAAGTCAAATTTCTCGAAGTAATCATTTGAGGTTTCCCAAATTGATCAGATTCACAAACCTATCAAAATAAAGTAATAAAAAGACCCAATATCAAAATCAAAACAAGCTATCCCAAGAAAGTTGTAATCAACTTTTAAATATGGCATCAGTAGACTTCTCACATCGATCAGTCTATACCTTGAATTAAAACATGGACGTATCTATTATGGTTCCTAGGTTACCTATAGAAGCGGAAAACCAACTCGTATGAAAGTTACACTACCCTTTCACACCACCTATCACCTATCTCCCCTTTGTACCATCTACAAATTAAGGGATGCATAAGCTTACTTGACATGATGTGATCATGACACCTTTTTACCAACTAATGCATGCTAATGTGAAGCATTCAAAAGGTGTATGTTCCTTAAGACAATCTAACTTTAGTTTTATTTAGTCCTTAGCAATAAAGAAGCATCATGCCTTTTCTGTACCCCCTCATAATTGGTTCATGTAGTCACTCAAACATATGTCTCATGTTTTCTTAATCTCTTTCCCACATCTAGTTTTGTTATCTAACTTACTCTATATGATATCATTAACAAAATAACTATAAATCATAATAACACTATAAGCATCACATCTATAATCATAAACCACATCACATATCTATGATCATAACCATAATCAAAACATCATCACCATATATATAACAATAACCATAATCAAAACATCATAACCATATATAAAATATATCATCACATCATCATAATCATGTATAACCATTCATCATAAGCCTCATCCATAATCATCACATTCCTAAGCTAGTGAATCTACATCTCATAAGCATAATCATAATAAACTATAAACATCAAAACCATGAACTATGAACCATAAAATAGCATATATATATCATCATATACATCATGTCTCATCAAAATAAAATATTATATATAATAATGTACATCTCTCTCTCTCAAAACATATACCTCTCTTTGCATCAGCTCATAGGCTAGTATCGAAATCATATACACCTATACATATCATATCATAACCTATGCCACTGGGGAATAATTACCATCTAGTTCCCCCATGAGGTGCCTACCTATCCTACTACAGATGTAGATCACTGAGCTAGTGTCATATTACTGTACCACCTACCAAAATAACTCAATACTCACCTCATTAGGGATCTAATAGTAGTGAGTGAAGACTATCACCTCATAATACTACATATCTTGTATAGTGGTTATATACCTCTGCATATTAATGGTCCTTATTAGACCTACTAGTGTTGTTTTTGTTCCTCTAGTTTGTCTTAGAGCATCCCACTCTTGGGTGACCCAGACTAGTGTAGCCCTAGTATGGTCCCTCTCACCCATCATAGTGGCTAGTTGACCCTATAATATAATGACCTAGCCCTATATTTTATCAACTTTCCCTTGTAAATCTATGACTTGTGCCTATGTAGTGGTTATCATTTCTCTTGCATGTCTATTAGGGTCACCTCCGTATACTTATACTTATGGATCCCCACTAATTGGGTCCACATCTATGGGCTACCTACCCCCATAATCCCATATAAAAAATACCACTACATAGTGGGATTGATACCACATTGGGTATCCATTAACATAACCTACATCATCCATCTCTACTCTAGTAGGTAGCTCCTCATAATCAAGAACCATCTCTACTAGTTGTGGCTCTAGAAGCAAAAACTCAACATATACCCACCTATACCTTTGAAATGGACCTAAAATACCTTGTGTGACCATCGATGGAAAATCGCCAACCCTACTTACCTATAAACGCACCCAAAATTCATTTTAACATATTAAAAACCCACCTAATATCTACCATCCCATACTTTAACCTAACCTACCCTCCCAATTATGATTTTCACCCACAAATTTTTAAAATAACAACATAAAGCCTAAAACCTAGGGAAAAAATTAAAAAACACTACCATCCCATAATAAATCACACAATTCCACTATCAAATGCCAAAATCAAAGTAATCTATAAATTTAATGTAGCTTGACAATGGTCAATTTTGAGACCTCAGACTATTGATAGTCAGGATGCCCACTTTTCAAAATTTTGGCACCAATACCTCAGTGCCCACCTTTAGATACTACCTTATCCACCTACCCTAACAAGCACATCTACCTCGATGTTGACCATCTTAGCCAAAACTGTCACATATTTTATGATGGCCTTGACTTGTTACTTTTGACCACACTAATTAACATTGCCTTGTTAAACATTTGAACTTACACCACCTAGTGCAAACCAAACCATTTGTATTTTTCTCAAGAGCACTTCCTACCTTGGATACTTATGAAAACACTGACCTTGTATAGGAGACTTGATAGGACTAACCTGATCATCTATGCCTAACACTATGGCCTCATTACCCTATCACCTCTCTTGGAACTAACCTTATTTTTACCAACCATGGCAACTTAGTCTATGAAAAATCTTGTCTAACATACTTAATCATATATTGTGCACACATTTTCACTATAAATTCTTAATAACTATTGTTACCAACCTTGTGACTCACCAAAATTTCTTGTCAAACTTTCACTTGATTTGATTTCACCTCATCAACTCCTAGTTTGGGGGGGAACACATCTTCCCATGTTTGGGGAAACTAAACCTTAGACCCATAATACATTTTTGTTTTACATCTTATTGACACAAATTACATTAAAAAATGGTAAAAATGTAGACACTAAAAAACTACACATGACAGTTTTAGATGTCAAAAACCCATAAATTAGACCATTACCCAACCTTTAACCATGAACTTGAGTCAAGTTAGATAATCATCTAAACCAACCCATTAATCTACCTTTTCACCCCACTTGATCTTCAACACTTGACTACTGATGGTCACTGTGACCATTGATGGTCCTATCCTTACCACCTAAACATTCAAACTTGATCAATGTGTGAACCCAAGCACATCAAAATTCAATCCATGTAATGAGCTAATGCATCAAGAATTAAATTTTTGAAACAATTTTTCAAACCTTATATAAACTAAACCTCCATCTCTTTTGCCTATAAAAGAGAGGAGCAAGATGTGAAAAAAGGATCGATTCATCCAGAAACTTAAGAACTTTAGCAATCAAGCTATAATCTAGTATTCATCAAGAGTTTATAGCATCAATAACTTATTTTATGGGTCTTCACTCTAGTAATTTAGTACCCATAATAAAGACCCAAACCTATACCAAAATTACTCTTCAGGCAAATTAATGTTACTCTACCAAAATTTCTTTGTAGTCTACCATCAAGCAACAAACTAGGTATATTTTGTATCTCAAGTTTTTTTTATTTTATTTTTGACATCTCTACCTAAATAATACCATTATACATAATATATTCCAACCCCTTGACCTTAACTAGATCCCCAATCACCTATTAACCTATTTTACAACCCTTTTCTGAACATCTTCAAAACCCATAGCAATCGTTGATGGTCATCTTAACTACTGATGGTCACCCCAACCACCGATAGTCACTATCATAGGAAATAAAAATAATCTATTTACACCTACTTACCCTCAACCAAATTCCATTTTCTATCTCTTTATCTATGCATAGAGTACCCACCTATTTTCTAAACCTAGCCTAACCTATTTAGCATTAGTATTGATTTAGTTATTCCTATAATTAGTCTATTTCCTTTGTCAAGCATTTCTTTCTTCTTATATTCATTTTCAATATTTTTTATCATTTGATTCAAGTATTTCATATTTTTTTACTTCGAATTAAATATTATAAAAGAGTGGATTGATAGCCTCCTAGTAAGCTCACACTTCTTGGATATAGCTTATGCTAGGAAATCTACCTTGTTATCAATCTAACAACCCCTTTGCATTAATGTTCTCTTATTTGTAAGTCATTATGGTCAAGACAAAGAGGATCTCTTTATAATCATCTAAATCATGTGCACTCAAACAAATAGTTTCTTCTACCATACCCATATTTAGTTTCTTACTTCTTTTTAAACTACAAAATAAACTGAAATTAAGAGAACTAGAATCATTGGTTTATTTTAAATATATATTTGATAACTCTTTTGTATGTTCCCTAAATTGAAATGTTTTTTATATATAGATTTGACACATTAGGAACACATTTTTTGAAATAATACATGTTTACATGTTTTAAAAAATAATTAGACATCATATACGACTCAACCTCACTAGCTCTAGGTGAAATAGTTAGTCATCATGACAATGTCTCTATCAAAATTCAAAATATGACACATTTGTCATAATAAAATCAATTATTGAATCCCATATAGATATATGGAAACTTTTGGAACTAGATCCCCATTATCTTTTTAATATAGAAAATAAAAGCTAAAATTAATTATTTTATCATAGTTGTGACCCAAATAAAATATGGGACCAATGATTTGTGGTACCTTAACTATGGTTGGAAATGAGGGTAGCTGAATTGGTTTTCTTAAATGATATCATGGATCAAGTATATAATACATTTATTCATATATATTGAATCATCTTACTCTCTTACACTCTCAATCAGGATCCAAACCTCTCTGTATTACTCCTTCACAAACCCAAGCTCCTCCTTCAACTTTGTTAGGATCATATTAATGATTGGGACACATAGAGAATAAAACATCTAATGTCAAATCTTAAAACAAGAGAATTAAAAAGAAATAAAAAATTAATTTTATAAAGTAAATGACCAAGTTTTATATGGACCAAGAACCATAGTTAAAAAGTATAAAGTGGAGTAGTAACCCCCACAAGCTAAAATAATAAAAAATAACAAAAAATAACCAACTATCCCTATGGAAGTCAAAATAGCAGATAGATAAATATAAATCTATTCTAAGATGGGGGATCCCTCTATTGCTTTCTTTTCATCCTCGGTCATCTTCTCTTTCACACTATTTTTTCTCTTTGAAATTATGGCCCTTGTTCTTTTTCAAGCCCTTCTATGTCAACCATGGGTAGGATCATTTTGGGTCTCATCAACACCTATTATTACATCGAGGTCCTCTTGGTTGGGGTAATGTAGGGGATATTTGGAGAGTGGGTATCCACCACCTTCATGTGTTACTTCATGGAGGTCTTATCTACCTTAATATAATGGGAAAAGGATTAGATTATTCTGGCCACTTCTCTATTTATTTCATTCCACTCCTATATAAGGCCCACTAGGTTCATCAAAGCATTTTTAAGCTTAATATTAATTTTTTATAGCTGATATTTGTTGGATTTGATCTCCTTAGTCTGGTTTTTTTCATTTCCCACCAATTCCTTAAAGGTACCCTTATCCAGTAGGATTGGTTTAGGTTTAGTGACAATGATTTTTAGGGGAGGGTCTTTAGTAGATGTTTTGGATAAAGGGCTAGCATGGGGAGTATTAATTAATGAATGGTAGGACCTAAAGGTAATGTCTTCATTACGGAGTCCTCTTTAGTAGAGGACCCCTCTAAAATAACTTCCCTACCTTATAGGGTTTCACCGTGCTTAACTAGAAGTAGGATGAGGCCTTGGTGTAAGATGGGGTTTACATCATTTATTTGGTGAATGAGACCAATGATATCCAAATATTTTAGGTGATAAAAGGGTAGGCTAATTTATAACACTAAAAGTGATTTGGCATTAAAAATAAAAGAGATAAAATTAGGGTGTGCTTACCTCCAAGGTTTAAATACTTCATAACTTGTAGGCATACTTCGGGCCATTGGCATGGGAGGTCATCATGGGGGAACCCATTTGTGTTTATCTTGATGAATTCATTGGTATATAATAACCTTTGTAAAATCTCTTAATTTTTTTATTGGTCTTTATATGCCTTTATTCCATCACATGACATACCTATAGCTTCTCCAATCAACTCCTTCATTATCAATATTTTGATTTTTCTTAGTTCCATGACCCTATTATTCCATATGATAATGAATTATCTCACCATGCTCCCATCATGTTAAATTATCATTAGCATAAATTCATTAATCCCACCTCAATAAAGCTTTCTCCACACCTTCTTCATACTTTGGACTTATGAGAAGGAAGTTGGTTCCATGTGATCCTTATTACCACCATCTCCATAATACCTATCAAGCTGAGGATGAAATTTAATAGGTCCTAGTATAGCTTTGTGTTAAAAGTTCAAAAAATACTTGAATGACATGCTTCCTCCCACCCTATTTCATAAATTATCCTCACATTTGAATAATGATGGATTGTCATATTTGAAATCCATCACTTTAGGAGTATGGTTCATGTGTGTGGATGCCCAATCATTATATTATCTTGAGGTGAATTCATTTTAAATGTCTGATGACACTTTCAGGGGCATTGCATCCTACATGCTAATTTTTGAAAATATGGAGACCTAGTCTACTATATTATCAAGCATATATACCACCCCATTTACTTCATGGTAAGTGTGAACAATGTGTTTGTGTCATTTCCCGCAAATTTCACTTAGTGTTATCAATTATGGATTTTATTGTGTGGGAGAGGGTTATTTTACCTTAAAGGGTAATAAGGATATTGATTTAATCCGTATTAACAGTAATTAATCCCGACTTAAGCCTAGAGGCAAGTTGGATTCCCCATAATGTCACCTTGGCTTTGGCTACATGATTAGTTTGTGTTTCCATGGGGCCAACATAGGCAACAATTAGCTTCCCCTCTGAAGTCCTTATGGATATTCCCTTACCCACAAGGCTTAGGTTTCCTTTTGAGGCTCCATCAAAGTTAAGTTTAACCTAGACTTTAGGTAGAGTATTTCACCTCATGTGTTTATGAATTAGATGTCTGGATGGGGACCTTATTTTTAGTACAACCTCTAAATTACTGAAAATTAGTTGTGTTGAGGTAGGTCCTAGATTTATTTAAATGGGACCAAAGGCTCTCTAATTCTTAGTGATGGCATGATGTAGTTAGATAAAAATACCTTTTGTCCTATGCCTTATATTTGAAAATAATATATAATTATAGGCTTTCTAAATACTCTAGAACCAATGTGGGAGAGCTAAATTTGATAGGAATTCTGAGGGGGTTTCCATTGATTAATGAGGTAAATCACATTATCTAGTTTAACCCATGAGAGGTTGAATTTGTTTAATATCCAATCGAATAAGCTTGAAATAAATGCCCAAGTCAAAAATATATAATGAACTGAGTCATCAACTTTCCTACATAGATGACATTAGTTTGGGATAATGAATCTTGTTTTTCTTAGGTTATGAATGATTAGAATCTTGTCTTGGGATGCCTATAAAAAGAAGAAGTTAACCTTGGGATTCAAGTGTTTTATCCATAAGCCTTTCCATTAGTTCCATTCATCTTCTAGATTCAAGTTAGTATCATGTCCTAAGGACACTAAGTATATATTTTTGTCTTCAATTGCTTATAAAAAATGATCTTCCTTAGAGAATAAAGGAATTTGAATCTATCTAATGCAGGAATTGAGATTCAAAATAACTTGTGATTCTTTAGTAGTGTATCTTTGTATGGGAAGGACTTTTCAACTCTTTGAACATAAATCCACATCCTATTAATATTTAACTTTGGATCCCCATATTTTATTAAAACTTGCATATACATTGGCCTATGTACCTTGTGAGGAGATGGGGTGATGGACATCTAGACATCCTCCCAAAATTTTATTCTAACATTGTCTCTAATTTTCCATTTTATTCCTTTTAGAATTAGATACTTATAACTTGTAATGGATTTAAAAAATGTGGAACCTTCCTTTGGGCCTTCTTCCCACAAAAAATAATCCACCTCAGGACCTTCTAGGTATTTGGCCTTGATAATTTTATCCCATTATCTATCTTCTTTCATATGTTTCCATCCCATTTTTTAAAATATGGCCTTGTTCATGGACTTAATACTTCTAAGCCCCAATCCTCCATTTGCTTTGGATAGATAGTATTTCTCCCAAGAGTCTAACTGAAACCTAAATTGATCATTAGTTCCCCTCCATAAGAAATAATTTTTAATTTATTCTATTTTATCTACCACATTGGTGGGTATCTAGAGTACTGACATTAGGTATATCATGATACTCTATATTGAGGCTTTGAAAAACTAAAATTATCCTTCCTAAGTCATGAGGTGTCCCTTCGACCCTATAAGTTTTCTCTGAATTCTATCAATGGGGTGATTCCAGATTTTAGAATCCATTTTAACTAAAAATAGTGGAATACCTAGATAATTTACTAGTAGTTGACTCACTTGACATTCCACTATTCTTGAAATCATTTTTTTATAGGATGATTGGAGTATTAATGAAGAAGAAAGAGAGTTATTTCAAAATTTTATATATTGGTTTGACATAGATTCATAATTTTTTAAGATAGATTTTAGTTGATTATCTTCATCTACCAAAGCTTCCCATAAAATGATTGTATCAACTATGAATTGTTTATGGGTCATAGGTTTAGTACTCAATGCAACCAAGATTCATTTATTTAGGCCCTATTTATGGGATTTTAGAAAACTCCTCCCCAAAATTTATGGTATAATGATGAAGGGATATGGGGAGAGAAGGTCTCCCTTATCTTAGTACTCTAGAATATGAGAAGAATTATTTTTGTACTTCATTCATGATTATGGAGAATTTTGGAGTAGATATGCAATTTCATATAATTTTCCTTAGGTCTTGATTGAAACCCAAATTTTATAGGATCTTTATTAAAAAATTCTAGGAGATTCAATAATATGATTTATTCATGTCCAAGTTAAGAAACATTCCTTATCTCTAGGATTTGGAGATGGAATGAATGGTTTCATGCACCAAGATGATTCCATCCATTATTTGTCTTACATACATGAATGCTCCATATTTATACCTAATGAATTTATCTTGTAGGTGTTGCATTAATTTCTCCAAGATGATCAAGTAAATTCTATACATGCTATTGCAAAGATCGATAGGGCAAAAATCCTATATATTGTTTGCTCCTAGATTTTTTAGAATAAGATCCAAGAAAGTATTATTCATTTCTCTAAGAATGGTTATAGATTGAAATAATTCCATAGTTGATACATCAACATCAGTGTGAAAAATATCCAATAAAATTTGGAATAAAAATGGTATAAATCAATCAAGGCTAATTCTTTGAATCCCTCCATTACAAAAACTGCATTTTTTTACCTCTTCTTCTGATAGGATTTTAGTAAGGCAAGCATTGTTAGAATCATATATGGGTTTGTCATAATTATTCAAAGTGTTGTCTATTAGTTGTTCATCAAGGGAGCCTTATTTTATGAGAGTATTTTTGAAGAAATTTATTGTATGGTAGGATATCTCCTTATCTTATTTGCTAATATTCCCATTATCCCTTTTCAACCGAGTAAATTTGTTCACATTTCTAGGTTTGTTCATCGAGTGATGAAAGAGCTTGGTGTTCCTATCGCCTTCCTTCATCCAAGTTCTCCTATAATTTTATCTCTTATAGGATTATTCCTTTGACTCAAGGTTGTGAAATTGGCACAAAATTTATTTTTCCATTTGATAAGTTTGTTCATTGTTGCCTTATAGAGCTGAGATTTCTTCAATTTCCATTAGTTCTTCCTCTAACACCCTTTCCTGTAAGAAGATATCACCAAAGACTTCCTTGTTCTAAATTTTCATCTTTACCTTGAGGAAACATAGATATTTTTATCAGAATAAACATGTTAGAGCTCAAGAATGGTTCTTTCCACCATTCCTTTAAATATTCAATCAGGTTTGGGTGATGGATCTACATGGTTTCAAATATAAAAGGACTATTTTCTAGTTTCAAGATTATTTCACCTTCAAAGATCAAAGGATTATGATCTGAGCTAATTCTAGGTAGGGAAGAGAGTCTTCTGGTAAATTAGATGTTCTAATTTAAGGAGATCGATACTCTATCAAGGTAGACCTAAATTAAATTATATCTCATTATTTTATTGGACCAAATGAATGGGTTGACATTTAGGTCCACATCCATAAGCCCCACTCTTGATGTGAAATTGTTAAAATACATAATACTTTCTATCAGATCTATTTGTCCCACTCCTTTATCCCTGAGAGTAAGAGGGGTATTGAATTCACCAACTACAATCTAGTTCCATATTTTATAGGTCATTTAGAAAGAAATAAAGACTTCCCATAAAATAATTTTAGCATTTTTCACATTTAGGGCATAAACATTGGAAGGGATCCATTCTTCATTACTATCTAAGTCTTTAAAAATAATACAAATTTGATGATTAGTCTTCCATAAAAGGGTTCCTTTAAGAACATTTGGGTTTTAAAAGACCATAATACCCCCTAAGGTGCCTTTGGAATCTGATGCTATTATATGAGATTTCTTCCAAACTTTATCAGCACATGATATTAAAGCATTTTTAGACATTTTAGTTTCTTAAATAAGAACTTTAGGGTGAATTCTATTTTAAAATTTACATAGGGTCCTTTGATTCCTAAGGTTATTTAACCCTCTAACATTCCATGTTAATATTTTCATTTCTTATCCTAGTTTATTTTGAGGGTTTTGGAGGAACCCTTTGTAGTTTATTTAGCCATTTCAATATTTCTAGAGACCATTCTGGATGACCTACCCACTAGTTTTAGGATAACTCTAATATTGGTTTTTTCCTTCCTTTTCTAATCTTGGAATATGTAGTAAACCCTTCTTCTTTGATCATATTCAGGGTTGTAAATCTAGTCATAAAACATTGTCCCTTATCTTTGAAAGGCTTACTGATCTTCAAAAGGTGACATATTAATGTATCCTTAGAAAGTGGCCTATTTTCACAATTCAAGGTAGAAAAAAGAGGGATTTTGTGAACCAAATCCTAAGCTATCCTTGAGAAGGTTTTGAGCTTAAAAGTCCAATTGAAACCCAAAGAGTGATCCCACAAAGGTGAGGGGGGAAGAGATAGCTTAAGAGTCTATAAGGGGAGAAGGGGGGAGGGGATCTAGGGATCATTTTATGTGAGGGACAAGGATTCGATATAGGACCAGATTTAGAGGGGGTGAGGAGTGGTTTAGATAAGGGGAAAGACCCAATCGACCTAAGGGGAAGCATGATTAGGAGGGGAAACCACCACCAGTTGTGGAGGGGGAAATATAGTGGTAGGGTGGTTAGGTAGCAAAAGGGGTCTAGGTAGGTTCCCCAAGGGGCACCTTATCACCTAAGGAATAAAAATAAATAATAGATCAAAACAAGTGAAGGAATTTTTTTAGGAAATACCTTTCTAATAACCTAGAATTAGAGAACTTGGTGGAGATTTGTGTTATAATCCTTAATAGTTGATCATATTTGCATTTAATCATTGGTTTAGCATTTTGTATCCAGATGTGCTTTGGAGTAATAGAAACCTAATTTTAATTTAGGAAGTCCTTTAGCATATTGCTAAGAATGTTGCAATGTAGTAAAATGATGGCTTTGTTCTCATAAATAATTTGCTACGTCCATTCTCCATATTTGGACTTTATTTTGATATTTTGAAGTAGTGGTTTGTTTTTTAGTAATAAGACATCCACTTGAGCTACAAAAATCATTTGATGAGAGTGTGTTACCGAGTTAATGGTGATGGGTTGACCTAATGCCCTAGTAATTCCTAGAATAACTTTTAGGTGCTAGTATTCTAGAGGAAATTTTGGGAGAAGAAATGATATTGGGATGTCATCTATGGTTGTGTTGTAGAGGTTTGAAATGGACTTCCAACTCATGGTAGATATTATAAAAATTTGTCCTACATATTAAACATTAAGAGGTTAGTGTAAGAATCTAGGTAGTTTCTTGATTGAATATTAATCTAATGACATAAGGAGAAATAGGCTGTAGAGAATACAAAGTCACTTTCAAAGCTTTTAGAACACTTTAAGTAATTTTAAAGTGTAAATTTACATGATCATGATATAATTTGTCCTAAGATCATCCCCTACAAATTTAGTGCATTGATGAGTCTTTTATCTCAAGATACAAGTCTTCAAAGTTGAATTAGTAGAATGAGATGTGCATGGGGATGTCAAGTTAAAGCAACAATAAGTAGCTATTTTGATTCAAATGTTCCTAAGGATGAATGTGGAGCTAAAAAGTGTTAATATCTCAAGGGCTTGAGTCAATATTTTATGGTGTATGAGTGATTGACAAGGTGAGTGGGTTCATATAGATCAATGAAGTGTATTCAATCATTAAAGGAACATCGATAGTGCATAGTGAACAATGAGTCATTTAATCTATATAAATCAATAGATTATATTCAAGTAGACTAATGGTGTAGATAAAAAGTGGAAAATCCAAAGAGCCTAGATCAAATGTGAGGTCACCACATGGTGAATGAATGTGATCTAGATAGGGATTTGTCTACATGGTCCATGAGATGAATACAAGGCCACCAAGTAGCATGGTCTAAAGGATAAATCAAGGATCACAGGTAGATGATGAATGCTAAAGTTAAAGGACTCTTATGAGGATAAGTGGGGAAGATTTTATTGATTTCTATAGAAGAATAGGGTGTGGACATGTGTCTAGGATTATAATGTTCAGGTTTTTAAATAAAACAAATAGCTTGAGAGGATGCCATGAAATAAGACACATTAGATAATTGAGTAGGTAGAATACATAAATGCAAGACCAAACATGATCTAAGTTACCAGGAGTAGACCCTATAAACCCATATAATGCCATTAAAGCCCTATTAAATTTTTCAAGAGCTTTTAGATGTAGGTTTTATGTATCATTTAGATTCAAGAAACCCAAACTTATGGATCTCCATTTGTAATAATCATTACATGAAAACTAATAGGGTGATTAGTTGTCATCCATAATAGATCCATATTCAAGATTTAGAAGTAATGATATAATGGTGACTATGTAATAAATGTTATAAAGAACATGAAGGAGCAAGCCCAAGTAACTACCTAATAATGTGAATAAGATTGAGCATGATTGAGGAAGATAGTGGGGCATTTAGTGTTTCAAGGTCCTTAAGGACTTGTTCTTGTTTGATGGATTATAACTCAATATCCTTATATTGATGCTCATTGATCAAAGATGGTTGGGTCACATTTATTAATGGATATCTATTTAGTTCCCTCTCTCTCATCTTTATTCTATATATTTCATTCTCTTTCCTAGTGGGAAGGGTTGAATCTCAGATATTTTTCTTAGAGGTAAAGACTCTTATGATTTGGCTCTACCAAATTTGTACCTTAACACCTATTTGATATAATAGAGACTGAATTCCTCCATTTACAAGCTAAATTGACATGTTTCTTATGAGTTCACTAATGTGGTAAATTAAATACATGTTTTCCTTTGCCTCTATCTAAATTCCCTCACCTTCATGTAGTGTTTTGTAGTTCCCATGTGTCATTATACATGCATTTATAGTCTATTATTTAGTTTAGAAGTGGAGAACTACCCTCCCATGCTAGATTAATAGCCATTTCTTGTATTTTAGTGAAATATTTATGTGGAAGCTTTCGAAAGAGTGAATGAAGTGATGTTTAGTTATCTTAAAAGTATATTATAGTGTGTCTTCCATAAGCATAAGTGTTCAAAACATTGCTGCATCACCTCCTTTTTACATATTTTCATGTAATTAGTGTCTTTTTCTCTCCATTTTATAAGTCAAAGGATAGTGTAGGTGATATATCCAATAGGAGTTTGACCTTCTCTAGAGGATCAACATCACCATAGGACACCCAATCCTGAAGTTATTCCCATTTTGTGGCTTAGTTAGAGGGAGCCTGAAGAACTCCACTCGTGGGTGAAAATTAAGACCACAATAGTTTTTGGCATACCTGATGATACACCAAAGACATTCTCCTTAGCATAGTTGAAGTTTGGAGTTGAAGAGAGGTATTTCCATAAGAAGACATACATCATCATTAGAAGCTAAAGATTCTTCAAGTTGTAGGATTTATAACATCATCCTAGCAACACTCTCATGCCAAAGGTTGTTACAAGGTAAGCTGATAAATGTATTCCCTTTGAATTCATTGAGTTTCCCTCTATTTCATATAAAATATCAAGATTTAATAGAATAAGACCTTATCACCAAAAGAAGTTTTCATCTCCCAGTCATCTTATTGTCCTAATTAGTGTATTTCCCATTTAAAATCAAGTGTTTTTCCCATTTAATAGACATAGTGTATTGAATTTATCCCACTTTGATGACATTATTATATCTACCCTTAAGAGTATTCCATTCTTTTCAGTAGAAGATTAAACAACTATTATTGATCATATCTAGGATGTTGCCAACCTTTGTTCAGTTCACAATGTTGTCCAAGATAATGTAGCTATTATACTGCTTTTTGCTTCCTTCAAAGGAAAAACCTTATAATGGTATGGAAATATCCCATTAAATTCCATAGCTACATGGGATGAGATAGGTGCCACCTTAGTCAGGAAATTTGAAGATAAATCTGACCATCTATCATTAGTTAAATATTTAACTACTATACAAAGATACCCTCATGAGTTTATGTCAAATTTTAACCTTAGATTTTAAAAGACATGGACTAGGATTGATTAGACCATCCCTAGAATAGGCATTGTTTTACTATTTAAAATCCCTTAATTCTAATATTAGTTTAATGATATAATCAATTAGTGGTATAACCTTATCAGATGCCAATGAGGTGGTCATAAGAGCATAAAATAGTTTAATACAAGTTGGTAAACTCTCTCTAAGGCCCGTAATGCCTAAATTCTTAGAAGCAAAACCTATATCATTCCCTCAAGTCCCTCAAATTCCACCTTTAACTCCTTCTAATCAAGATAGTGAGATCAAGGAATTGAAAAGTTTGATACAATATTTTGGGAATGAACTAGTTCAAATTAAGAGATAGTAGTACCAGGGTAGGCCATATCAAAAACAAAACTAGAATACCTCTTAGCCCTTAGGTAATCAAAGGTCTCCTTATCAAGGGTTCATAGAAAATAAACCACCCTACCAGTCATAAGGGGCCATAACTAAAGGTAAACCATATGCAACCCTTGTTATTAATTTAGCCTCTAATTTAAGAGCTATTATTTCCACACCTCCTTAGAAGAACTTGATGCAAGATGCAGGTTGGTAGCCATCTAATCTGAATGATGCTCAAAATCAAGATTCGGTATCAAAAACTATTATTATGCCACAAATGACACTTGAAGATTTTTATATTTAATAAATTTAATACTAAGAGGCAACGTTAGAATCACAAGGTCATACCCAACAAGTTTAAGGGCAGCCTAATGCCATTAATGTAAATTGGCATATGGATGATCATGTAACATTCAATCAAGTTGAGACTAGTAACATAATTAGTTAGGTTGAAATCCTAACAAAATTTAAAATAAGAGATATTTATGAGGTTAAATATGTGAGTATTACTTCAAGTACTCCTAATTATATTCCCAAGAGTTTCAAAGATCAAGTTGTTTCCCCTAAAACACAAAAAATTAGAATGTAGAGGTTGGGAAAGTTCCTCAGGTACCTCTAACTTATGAGCAACTAGTGATTCAAAAAGTACAACCAAAATCTAGAAGGTCTCAATTTATCATAATAGATAAAATGAAGAAATACAATTTTAGCATTAGCATGTGTGATTTCATATCTATTATAATACAAAATGATATGCTCATTTGAGAGATTTCAACCCTCAAAGTGTCTCCAGAGCCATTTGGAAAAAAAGGTGCTATCCTAAATAATTTAGATCATCCAATTAATAAACAAGATCATCATGCACATAAGGTGTTAATGGTGGACAAAGCTAAATTAAATTCAATTAAAAATCCTCCCTTATACCTCTCTTTGATATTTGGTAACACTTTAGTTCATAATTGTATGGTAGATAGTAGAGCCAGTAACATTGTCATGCCTAAGAAAATTTTAGATAAGCTTGGTCTTGTCTATGATCCAAATAATAAGGGTGTTTCAACTTGATGGATCACCAAAAAATACAGTGTGCATAATCAAATATATAAAATTAACATTGCATGCTTGTCGCAATGTTAACATTCAATAAGATGTAGCTGTAGTGGACTTAGCTCCCTAATTTACCATGTACCTATCAAGGGACTTCACCTCAAAGGATATTTATTATCTGATTGGTAATATTTAATATTTATAACTAGGTATGGTACTAAGTTGACTATACATTTTTAACCTATTTCATGCTTACACCTACAGCCATATATTCATAGTGTTGTGAATGTTGTGTCATCACAGATGAAGTGCTAAAAAATAGTGAAGAGGAAGATGAACAACCTTTAGATGGAGTTCCAAATTTGTTCCTTGATGAATGGGCCTCTAGTTTTCATGAACATGATCCTTATAATATAATTGAAGGACTTGGTGTTTATTTACTCCATGAGAATGATACACTAATTCTAGCCTTCAATAAGGATGATGAATCGAGTGATACTCTATGGCAATTATAATTTGATGGGTAAAGGAATAAACATGATATTGGTACTAAAATTATGTTATTTTTTATATCCAATTAAATTTATTTATCTTGTCTAGATTTTTAGTTTGGATGTTCAAACAATGTTGTAGAATATGAGGCATTAGTCCATGGTTTGCAGTGGGCTAGAAAGATGACAATCAACACTTTATGATTCTTTGGTGATAGTGAACTTGTAGTTCACCAATTACTAGGTTTTAATGTATGCAAGAATCCATATATTAAGTCTTATAATCATAGAGTATTGGACTTAATTTCAGACTTTCAATATTTTAATATCCATGTTATATCAAGAAATGAGAACAAACATGCATATAGAATGGTTGCCATTGTGGAAAAATTTAGCATCCTAGATGATATAAAAAGTGAAAAGGGTCAGTCACATATTAATGTGGTTGTAAGACTTTCCTTTCCAAACAACCATAATAATTGTAAAGTGTTTGAATATGATAATCAAATTATCAGGTTCTTGCAAGAAGAGGCTAAGTTTTCCTCAAGGAATCAAGAGAAGTTCTTACATTAATATGGTGATAAAATTGTGTAACTAAAAAAAATACGTTGATGAAGGGGTTAGTCATACTTGAGAACACATGTATTAGGTATGATTAATTAAAAAAGTAAAAGACATCATTGTCAACAAAAGAGAAACATTTGGCCAACATAGAGATTGCAGCTAGTAAGAACCTAAAGCTAGGTAAGGTATGCAGTTTTGTAGAAAAGGAAGCTTTCATTGCTTTATGTGAAAGCTTGTTTGATGTGTTTTCATGGAATTATAATGACATCAAAGGATTTGATCCAAGTCTAGCTCAACATACCATTGAGTTAGAGGATGAAAAAAAACTAGTAAGATAAATACAAAGGCCTATTAATCTAAAGATTGAGACTTTGATGAAATTTGAACTTCATAAACTCATTAATTTAGCTATAATATTTCTAATCAAGCACTCAACTTGGGTGGAAAACCTTATCCCAGTACATAATAAGAATGGTTAGATAATATTATGTGTTGACTTTTGTGACTTGAATAAGGCTTATTTTAAATACCACTATCCATTCCCATCTATGGAACATATCTTACAACTAGTTTCAAGTTTAAAAAAGTTTTTTTATTGGATTGATTTAGTGGCTACAATCAGATTTTGGTAAGAGAAGAAGAACAATTTAAGATAGCCTTCACCACCAAGTGGGGTACATTTTCATATATAAATATTCCCTTTGGTTTATCTAATGTTGGATCAAATTTTTAGAGAGCCATGGATATATCATTACAAGGGATTCTTAAATAGTTTATACTTGTTTATCTAAATGACATAATAGTGTTCTCAAAGAGTGAAGAAGATCACATGGCTCACCTTAAGTAAGTGTTTGAAAAGTGTAGGTAGTTTGGGATATCTCTAAATCCCAAAAAGTGTGTCTTCTTGATTCATGAAGGTAAGCATCTTGGACATGAAATCTCAAAGTATGGTATGAGTATTGATCTTGATAAGATAGAGTCAATTCTTTTACTTTCTCTGCCCAAGCACAAAAAATCTTTGCAAAGATTCTTAGGAAAAATCAATTTCATGAGTTATATTTCAGATTTTTCCTTTTTAGATAAGCCACTCACAACTATTCTAAATAAGAATTAGAGCTTTAGCTAGACCAAGGAAGGAGTGAAGAGTTTTGAGGAGATAAAGAGAGCCATAGCTAGTGCTCCTATACTCTTAAACCCATATTTCACAAAGGATTTATGCTAGCATCAATACCATTCTAGGCATCCTCATATAGAAAAATTTAGAGTATTTATAGCATCTAATAGCCTTATTTAGTCAATAATTAGAAGAACATGAAACAAGGTAATCTTTTTTTTAAAATCATTTAATGTTAGTTATAATGTATCTCAAAAAGTTTAAATACTTGTTATATAATAATAAGATACATATGATGGTTACCCATCCAAGTATCCAATAAATTCTCTTGAAAAAGGATATAAATGAGAGAAAATTTGGTTAGATAATCAAATTAATGGATTAAGATGTGGATATCAAGGCCATAAAGTTGGTGAGAGGTAATGGACTTTGTGAACATCTAGCCCAAGACTTGAATAAGGCTAATGGGGTGGTTATGGTGTCAAATGATGAGGAAGTTACAATTGATCACACCTTACCTTATAGCTATTTCTAAGACAAGGTAAGATAACTATAGGATGGTATTTATCCTTCTCATCTAATCCCCTCAAAAAGAAGATATTTCAAATTACAGTTAATTCTTTTTCTTCTTATTGATGGTGCCTTGTTCAAGAAATATATCAATTTCATGTTGCTAAGGTGTATAGATCCAGACCAAACACAAATATTTATTGAGTGGTTTCATGATGGACATGGTGGATGGAACTATTATACAAAAACCATATCCCTTAAAATCATGAGAGCAGGATATTTTTGGCCTAGACTATTTAGTGATTGCCATGAATGGGTTAGGAAATGCAAACAATGTGTTATGTTTATAGGAAAAGTCAAGCTTATATCCCTACCTCTATAAAAAATTATATTAGACTAGATATTTATCCAATAGGGACTCAAATTTATTGGCCTCATTAACCCACCTTCAAGCTTAGGACACAAGTGGGTCCTAACTGTTACTGATTACTTCACTAGGTGGATATAGGCAGTATCATTGAAAGAATTAAATGAGTAAAAATTTCTAGATTTATATGAGGATTTGCTTACTAGATTTGGAGTTCCTTAAAATATTATTTGTAATGATGCTATGGCCTTTATGGGATCTAGGATTAGTCAATGGGAATTTCAATGTGGTGACTTTCTTAGCACTTCATCAAATTATTATCCATAGGGTAATGGCTCGCTGAGTCTATAAATAAGAACTTGTTAAATATCATAAGGAGTACTATTGAAAATAATAAGAGGTCATGAAAACTAAAGTTGAATTCAGATCAATAGGTTGATATTATCACTTAAAAAATATCCATATCCAACTCTCCATACAATTTGGTGTATGGTAAGGAAGTGAGATTGCCTATTTCTTTTGAATTTCCTACTTTAGAACTAATGCATCAACTTGAGTTGTTAGATAATGAACCAATGGAAATTAGGTATGTTGAGATTATAAAAATAGAAGAAGTGATAAATCAGTCCATGTTGGCCATGGAATCTCATCAAGCACAAGTGAATAGATCCTTTGACAAAATATCTTCTTCAAGAAGTTTCAAAGAAGGAAATTTGGTCCTCAAGTGGGATGAGGATAGAGCTAAGCTAGGGAGGAATATAAATATTGATTCTATTTGGAGTGGTCTATACACAATATCTAGCTATAAATCCCATAATGACTTTGAAATCACAATAATGGATGGTGAGGATCTTCCTATCCTATTTAATGGGATACATTTGAAACATTAATATTAAAGAATGTGAGTTCCTTATGCATAATTAGTTATCTTATTTTTCACTAAGTGTTATTTTAGAGCATTAATCTGATTTTTCTCATCCCAAATAAGTTATTTTTTTCATAATTAATTTTTTATATTAGTTTCCATAGTTTTTGTGTTTCCTTCCTTGCCTTGGTAGGATTGTTATCTTCTTTCAATCAAATAGGTTTTGTGGAGTCATGAACTAGAATGGTGTTTGTTCATGAGTTCAAGATTCCATAAATAATCTAAGTCATCAAGCATAGTAGACATTATTCCTAGCTAACTCATCAATGATGTTGGCCAAATTTTTCCTACACATAAAACTTTGATGGGTTTGGGGTAAGAAGATGAGTAGGTTCCTGATTGAAGATAAATCCAATGGCACAAGGAGAAAATAGGCTATAAGGAAGATCAAGTCACTTGAAAATATTTTGAAACACTTTAAATAATATTAAACTGTAAATTTGAATGATCATGATTTAATTTGGCTTGAAATCATCCCCTAAATATTTGGTGCCTTGATGAGTCTTTTATCTTAAGATACAAGTCTTCAAAGTTGAACTAGCAGAATGAGATGTGCATGGGGATGTCAATTTAAATCCATGATAATTAGTTGTTTGGATTAAAATGTTCTTTAGGATAAACATAGAGATAAAAAAATTCAAGATATTAGGGGCTTTATTCCATATCTAATGGTACATAGGTGATAAATGAGGTTAGTGGGTCTATATAGATCAATGAAGTGCATTCAATCATATAAAATAAGATCAATGATGCATGGTGACCAAAAATTTAGTGGGTCTATAAAAATCAATAGATCACATTAAATAAGATCAATGGTATGGATCAAAGGTGTAAAATTCATAGATCCTAGATCAAATGAAAGGTCACCATGTGGTGAAATCACATGAACTAGATGGGGATCTGATTGTAGGGTCAATGAGATGAATGTGAGGCCATCAAGTAGCATGGTCTAAAGGGTAGATTAAGGATCAATATTCGATAATGAATGATAAAGTTAGAGGACTCATATGAGGATAAATTTGGTAGATTTGATTGATTTCAATGGAATCATAAGGTATAAACACATGTCTAGGCTCATAATGGTCACGTGTTTAAATAAAACAAATATCCTGAGAGGATGCCATGAAGGTAAACACATTGGACAAATGATTTCTCCACCATACATAGGTATAGTACATAAATTAAATATCAAACATGATCTAAATTACTAGGAGTATACCCTACAAAGACATATAATTCCATTAAATCACTATAGAACTTTTCAAGAGCTTCTAGACGTAGGTTTTATGTCTCATTTAGATTCAAGAAACCCCAGCCTACATATCTTTATTTACAATCATGACTGCATGAAAACTAATAGGTTGATTGGTTTTCATCCATAATAGATACATATTTAAGATTAATAAGCAATGGAAAAATGGTGACTATATAATAAATGCCAAAAAGAACATCAAGGAGTGAGCCTTAGTAACTGCCTAATGACATGAAGAACATCAAGCATGATTAAAGAAGATAGTGGGGCATTTAGTGTTTCAAGGTCATTAGGGACTTGTTCCTATTTTATGGATTATGAATCAGCATCCTTGGATCAATGGTAATTGATAAAATTTGGTTGGGTCACATTTATTAATGGCTATATATTTAGTTCCCTCTCTCTCTCCCCTTTCTTCTATATATTCCATTTTATTTCCCATTGAAAAGGGCTAACTCTTAGATATTTTTATTAGAGGTAGAGACTCTTATGATTTGTCTATGCCAAATTTATACTATAACACATATTTGATATAATATATATTGAAATCCTCCATTTTCAAGTTGAATTCAAGTGTGTCTTATGAGTTCATTGATGTGGTTAAGTGAATCCAAATTTTCATTTGCCTGTGTTTGAATTCCTTCACATTCATGAAGTGTTTAGTAGCTCCCACATGTAATTTTAAGTTCATGTATACTCTATATATTAGTTTGGAAGTGGACAACTTCCCTTTTATGCTAGATTAATATCTAATTCTTGCCTTTTAGTGAAGCACTTATGTGGAAGCTTTTCAAAGAGTGAATGAAGTGATGTTTAGTGGTATCAAAAGTGTCCTATAGTGTGTATTGAATAAGAATAAATGTTCAAATCATTGGTGAATCACCTTTTTTATCATGTTTTCATGAATTTAGTGTCTTTTTCTCTCCCTTTTCTAAGTTATAGGTTAATGTAGGTGATATATCCAATAGGAAGCTGACCTTCTCAAGAGGCTTAATCTCACCATAAGACACCCACATCCTAAATTTGTTCCAATTTTGTGGCTTAGTTGGAGGGATCTTGAAGAACTCCCCCATGGGTGCAAATTAAGACAACAATATTAGCCGTGCTCTCTTTGCCCATGAGATAAGGCCCTTCAGAGAAAACCTTTATACAGTCTTCTTACAAGGAAAAATTAACTAGAAAAAACCTTATAGCCAAGGAAATAACCTCCAAGTTTCCTTTGGGTTTTGATTTTTAATTATTCTAACTATGAAGTGAATCTATATTTTACCAAAATCCATTCACCCTATTTAAGATAGATTTAGCCAGTTCCACATTAGCTAGTTCTACTAAAGGATTAGATACAGTAACAAAAACCTCATTATTTTACATTTTTAGGAACATTTTGATATTTGAATGTTCATGACCTACCAAGATCCTACCTTTTACTCTATCTACCCAAGATAGTTTTGGGGAACATCAGTCATTCAACTCATGTTGTTTGTTGATCTTATCAGTGAATCGATGAGTGGAACCCATATTTTTTAATCCTTTGTCTACCATGATAATCCCTTGATAATCATCACATGGGTTAGAATAGACTTTTGAGGAGTTATTAATGCTCAAAATATTATGATTTGGCTTCTACATAGTGTTGAAAATATCATTCTAATTTTCCTACACAAGTAAATATTCAAATTGCTAAAGATCATCTACCGCTTTTATTTTTCCTTTTTCGCTCTCCATTTTCCTTTTCCTTATTCATCATATAACAATAATATTAATATATATATATATAAATATATATATATATATATATATATATATATATATATATATATATATATATATATATATATATATATATATATGAATGGACATTTTTTTCAACCAAATTACAAATAGGACAAATAATCTATGGTCAGGATTATTTGGCTTACATTAGGTTTCCAACATGGAATTTGAAAATTTTGAAATATTACCACTTATGTGGTTGGGATGGTCATGTATTTATGTTTTCATTAGTAAATGACATCCATAGATAAATGTATAAATAAATGTTGACCATTGGTTTATATTTATACCTAGAAAAGTGTGTATCTTTATCTTTTTAATAATTTTTTGGTAATCCTCATTAGAACACATTCATTATTTTGTGTCTTTTTAACAATAATAAATCAAATTATATTTTTTATGATATATTTTAATCCAATCCATTTTAAGTTATTGTTAATATAATTTTTTTAAAGTTTTCCCATCAGAAAGCCAAGCATGTGTATTATCCAACCAACAATTTTTATTTATATTTAATATAATATTTCTCATCATATTTAATTTAAATATACTAATGTTCATGCACCTAATAGATAGTCCTTTCATTCCATACTCGATCAATGCCCACATTTTATTTTACTAGGATGAATTCAATTAGATTATCTTGTTTGTGAATCATGTCATGTATTGGTTCCTTCATGTTATAATGTTAGATTTAGGTGTTTTTTTATTTATAGCTTTAATATTTCATCATAAATGTCATTAATTATTTTTTTAGGTCTTTAATGTCTTCTTGAGGATTAATAAATATGACTGATGAATTGTCAATGCAATTAAATGACACTTGTATATGTATTGAATACTAAATATACTATTATTTTATATTATGAGTGAGTGATACCTTTTTTTAAAGTATTTTTAAATTTGAAAGTGAGTATTAACTCTATGCAGGTTGTAATATTAAAAATTTAATGTAAATTTAGGTTTTGTCTCCATTTAGTTAGAATTATGGCTTTTGTGGAGGATACCATATTCCTATGGCAAAAAAAATAATTTATCTTTTTCCTTCTACATGCTTATTATTTAATATTATATTGTTTCTAATTTCCACTCGGGTCTGTAGTGCTACAATATGCAATTTCCACCCTATTTAAAGATAATCAAAACTTTAAATCTACATATCCATTAAAATTTTGTTTTAAACATTTATCATATTAATTATGGCACATTTTTCTACATAATATAATAATTAAGAGTTATTTTTTATAATGATTTTAAGATTAAATTTTTCTTTTATGTGAACATAAATAATACCACCTTCTTATTTTTATGTTATTTGTATATAAATAGTCTAGTTTTTTACCATATCACATGATAATAAATGATTAATAATAATAATAATGCCTATTACGCTATTATGTGCATCATATTTATATTCATCAACTAATAACAAAAAAATAAAGGTAAATTTATAATTGTGTATATTTGGAGGTGGGTTAGTTTTAAATTAATGAAATAATATAAAGGTATGTCATTTGATGTTATGTGTATTATTTAGGAGTCTAAAATTAGTGTTTAATATCTCTTGCATTATGCCCTGAAAAATATAGTTAATGTATGTTGGTTTTTATATTTTACTATTGACATTAGTAGTGATTTATCAATAATAATACTTTTTCCACCTCAAAAAACATGTCAAGGTATTGACATGGGAGAACATCTAGAGCCAAATATTCAACTATGTAACAAGCCATGCATTTATTTTATTTTTTGTCCATATAAATTTATAGCCTTATAAATCAAAATATGAATGATATATTTGATAATGAGATATTATTATATCTATAATTCATATCTCATTTTTACTATAATAAATTATTAAGTTAACTAAATAAAAATATTTGATTATTAAAATTAAAACTCTTCAATGTATGTAATACATCCCTTGGGAGTTAAATAAATAATCTCATAGTAATTGACAATAATGGCACATAAAAATACATTCATTATTATAGTAAAAACATATTAAACATTTAAAACCAATAAATTCTTTCCATTTAGGAACCAAATTCCAATTTTATCTTATTATCTTAGGTGAATCTACCCTAAAAAATATTTCTAAGTATGCATCAAATTTAGAGAATTGATCAAAAACTTTATAGCATATGTTATTAGATGCACTATATTAAAATTCATTTAATAAAATTCAAATGGATTTAATTTCTTATCATGACATTAGTGCATGTGAAAAATTTTATATGTTTCAAAACTCCCACTTGATTTATGCAAAAAAAAATTGTTTCATTGAATGCTGATTAAAATATTACACACTATGGGTTCAGGGGTCAAACCAATTCATTTTTAGATATCATATTCATTGATTCATATATGGATCAAAGTTATTTATTGGATTTTCTCTCTTATATAAGTAAAAAATCATTCATCTTCTGAAAAACAAAAGTCACCTTAAAAAATGGAAACAAAATGTACCGATTCTTTTTAAAATTTACACTCAATTATTTTCAATTTGCTTTATATATTATATTTCATATTTATCATTTAGTAAGGAAAAAATATTTTACATGTGTTGATAAATTCCTTCATGAGGTTTTACCTCAACATATGTGTGAAAATTTTGGTTCAAATTCTATTATTCTCATAGATGGCACTAAGACATTCTATGGTTATATTAAATATTTGAAACACTAAAATGAAAGATTAATATATGAATTCACCAATTTATTCATATATGAATTTTTAATTTATAATAAAAGTATCATATTTAATTATATTTAAAAATTATTAAATATTATAATTCTACACAATTTTACAAAGAAGAATAGAAAAAAAATTTTGTAGATCTCTACGACAATCAATTAGAGGAAAACATTATTTTATCACAATGCTGACAAGTTATGATTAATTATAATTTTTTGGCATCTCATCATCACATTAAGTTACTTGTCATCATGACCCCCATATTATTGATGAAATTTTAAGAAAATGGCCTTATGGTAGTCAAATGGATGAAAATTTTAATGTCTTCCATATATTATAGTACACTCACAAACATTAAACCATAGCCATCACCAACCTTTCTTTGTTCTCAATTTAGGAAATCCATCAACATAGAATACATGTCTAAATATATTGAACTATGCATCATTAAACTCACTATAGGAATTGTAGACACTCATTTATTATATTTTCCTTTTTGTAAAGTATTACAAGTTTTTGTGTCTGTAAGTTTATTAGTTTTGGTCCTTTGATCTTATTATAAATGAAAACCTAGAAATCCAAAGCAACATTAAAATACCCCTCAAAATTTTAATCTTTATTATACTCCATCTTCTATCCTTTTTATCAATCCCTGAACTCTACCCTTAACATTAAAAATAATAATAATAATAGTGTGCACTCTTGACATGCCTAAAAACTCTCATTTTGAACTAAAATAAATGGTTTCCTTCCTTTCAAAAATTAACATTAAAGGAAACAATGAATAAGATACAATACAAAGGCAATGTTTAGATTTAGTAATAATATCATATAACAATGAAACAAAAATTGATTGATGATGCATAGACATCAACATACCCATTATCAACCTCTCATTCCTAAATCTTAGTGCTTCCCTTCCTTTCTTATTTATATAGTTATACTTAAATGACTAATTTGTGTTCAATGCTTATTTAGTTTTTATAATCTAGGTACACAAGATTTCATTGGTTTTGTGTTTTTTCAAGAGTGTGTTGCTTGTAAGAGATTTGTATTTCACCTCCTTTCTCTTTAAAATAATTAGCAAGAATGCATGATCATGTGTTAAAATATTTATCTATATAATAAAATAATTAATGTACTTATATGTTAATAATTATAATTTATAGGTTACATTTTTTCATGTATGAGCCTTCTAAATTTCAACTCCATCCAAAAATACATCAATACCTTTTCCATTCATGGTGAGTTTACTATATAAACAAAATCTGTTTTTTTTCTTATTGTATTTTAATGTCTACTTAAAAATGTATAGGTTCACTTCATGTGTTATTAACCCATGAGAAACCTTGATCTATGTGTTGTAAAAAAACATGTGTCAAACAAACATAATGTTATCCAATGCTCTATTATCATGAGATGTATTTACACATACTCAATTTTTGCCTTTATCTATGGGTATGAAAAACATATTATTGGTTTCCTTTGTAATTTTAACATTTGAGAAGAATTTTGACAGTAGTTTGAATGGCTTGGGTGAAAAAAACATTTAGGTAGTAGGTTGTGCCAAGAACATGGGTCGACAATAAAATTAACTTAATTAGATGATTATTATTTTCCATGTTTTTTTTCATCTTAAAGAGATAAATACTTACATTTCAATTGATTTTCTAGATTAAGGTAAATATATTAATCAATAATTAACCTTTTTATTTGCCTCATGTAAAAATGCATCAAACAACTATAATTTTATCCAATGTGATGATTATCACACATCATATAAATAAAGGGTACAAAAAACATTTTTTTAAGTAGATTTTTTAGTTTGCATTCCTATGAGAAGTTTAATATTAGTTTTAATGCCTTAGATGGGAAAATTTTGTAAGTGGTAAGTTTGATACAGTAAAAAACATCTTATTCATAGATTAATGTCATCTATTATTTTGCATGAAAAAAAATAATGTGGGTAATATGATTTATTGATTTCTCATGCCTAAGTCTTATTATTGAGTTGAATCTATACAAATTTACCTTTTAGATTGAACAGTGAGTTTTATTTTTTTGGTTTATTATTTATATTTCTAGATAAAAAAATAAATTCTATTTAATTGATAAATTTATCACTTCAAATATCTTCAAATTTTTATTTAGATAAAATAATTTATCTATGTTTGGATTATTTTTACTATTCTCTATAAGATATGACCATAAAAGTAGTGAATACCATTTAAATTATTATTTTTATACTTATAAAAACATAAGTATGATAGGTGTTGAAAAATACAAGGATTCATTTCTCTAACTTGGAATATGGGCACATAAACCTTCATTAAATAAATTAAGGGCTGCATGTTGATGGAATTATTTACAAGATTCATGGATACATCCCAACTTACATGGTTGATTTTTTTGAAACAAGGGTTTTTAAAGTTGAGTAATGAGGAGATCATTCTTGTAAAATTAAATTGTTAATTTTGTTTATACCATAACATTTGATTTGATTTATTAAATATGTGAAATTGATTAAATTTGAAAGTAATATTCTATTACATGTTATATTTTCTTATTAATATTCAACTCATTATTTTGCATAGCTATAATAACATTTCAACAAATAAATTGAATAGTTTTATTTTATTAAAAATGTTTGTCTTTAGAGACTTGCAATACACAATGAAGTAATAGTGAATTCTTTTCAATTAAATTTATTATTTAATTGGAAAATTTATTTCATTTTAATAAAAAAAGATGAATTGATGTATTTGTTACTTATTTATTAAAAGATTAATAACCTTTTATGACATATATACTTAGTAGATATGAATAATAATTATAACAATGTTTTATAATTTTTTTTGTTTTTTTAACTCTTAGAAAAACTTTTAGAAGCTAAAGTTATAATGGCTTATAGAGAAAGTGGTAAATATTGTATAATTGATTTTTAACCCTTGAATGGATTAGTATATTTATATTTCATGTTAAATATTTGTTATGATTATGTTAATTTTTATTATAATAATGAGTGATTGTTTCATTTGATTGAAATTTTAAGATTATAATTTTTGAATTACAATTAACTTGTGATGTCCAAATCTTATATACAATCTAATGAATTTTTACAATGGGTTATGTTGGACATAACATTAATTTGTTTGTTTATGTATATAAATGGAAATAAATACACTTTTTTATTGATATATAATTTATTAATGTCATTTAAAGTATATAGGATATGTTAAGTATGATATTGTATATAATATTTATTTCATCAATAGATTTTAATAATTATTAAGAAAATATGATTAGGTTTTCTTGAAATTCAGTTTAGTAGAAAAAAACATTAATTTTTTTAATGTAATTTTCTTTTTTGTTTCTCATCTAATGACAATGATATTAACATGATAATAATCTATGTTGGTATGATGGTTACATAGTTCTTATTTTCTAAAAGGAGACATTGAAATGAAAGCTTTGTTAAGAACGGTAAAAAAACATTCCAACCCAAGATTGTAAAGTGTAAGAAACAAAAAAATCACACAAAGAAGCTACAAATAAATGATTGCAAAGAAAATCAAGTTGAGTGTTATTTAGAAATGATATTGTAGCACAATAAAAATCCCTTTCATAAGTAGGCAAGGCAAAATGATGAACTAGCCTAACTAACCAATGTGGGATAAATCTTCACATAGGAAAAACTGAAAAAAGGAAGAAATAACTAGCTAATACACTAGAAAACATGAGAAACACATACTATAACAATCCCCTCAAGTGATGTTAGGGGATAAAAATAGCCAAAAATAAATAGTGGCATATCCGCAATATGAGTCCTAACAACTAGCTCTCATAAGGTACTCATGTACAATATGTATCCATGAAATGAATAAAGAATATGTCCTCATGAACACCCCCAAAGGATAAATTATGAAAACCCAAATATGCCACATAAGTAAAGGAAATGAGGTGATGTAAAAGGATTCATGATGATGTCTACAACCTACTTTTGAGTCAAAATGTACTCCAAGCTAAGAACTCTATCCTAAATGTGATAATGAATGAGGTGCATGTGTACCTCAATGTGCTTAGTCCATCAATGCTCAACTAGGTTGAGATATATGTTAATTACACTCTATTTCTCACACCAAAGTATAGTGGGTGAATCATGTGTGAATCTAAACTTTGTCAATAACTAAAAAATCCAAAGAGTCTACTAACTCAATATAACTATTGCCCTATACTCAACCTCTATAGATTAAAGTGAAATATCCTATTGCTTCTTGCAAAACCAATAAATGGGTGAAGAACCAAGAAAAGAATGCATCTAGAAGTAGATTGTCTCTCATCAAGATAACCTACCCAATTTTAATCATTGTACCCAACCAACTACGTAGAATCCCTAGTGTAGTGTAATGTAAAATTAGTAATGCCTTGTAGATATCATAAAATACTATTGGTATATTTTCAATGAATATCATGAGGGTCATGTGAAAACTTAAATACAATCCCAAATAAAAATTAAATATTAGGGTATGGGTTAGATACATGAGACTCCCAACCATCTACCTATACAATGTAAGATCACAAAGTGGATTAGTACAAGTGGGAGTGAGAGTCACTCTAGATTAAAAATGAGAAGGACTTGGCTTACAATTATCCATGAAAAAATAGTAAATAATATAAATGGTATACTTATATTGACTCAAATAAATCCAAGTATCTGATTATGAAATTTGTAAACCAAGGAACAAATGCTAAAGGACAAGATCTACCATGTCAAACTATGTTGAAATTAAATCCTAAATAGTCTAAATTGAGATGAGGAGATTATTTTGAGAGTAATATCATCAACATACAAGAATTATATAAAAATCTCCACCCTAATACACTTAAAATATACTATGGGATCAAAGTAGTAGAAAACAAATCTAGTGTAGAGAATAAATTAATCCATCTTCTCATACTAAGCCCAAGGGGCCTATTTGTGACTATAAAAGTACGTCCCAAGTTAATAAATAAAATAATAATCATGAATAATCCCATCAAGAGGCTCTATATATATTTCCTTATGCAAGTCTCCATGTAATAAAATACTCTTAACATTTGTATGATACACTAGCCAAACCTATGATACATCAAGAGAAAGTACAAGGTAAACAAAATCCATATAGGAAAAAGGCACAAAAGTTTCAAATTAGTAAATAAGTTCAACCTATGATAACTCCTTTATAGTAAGAAGTGAATTATACTTATAGATGGATCCATTAACTACATTCTTGGTGCAGTAAATCCACTTATAGTGAACTAGCTTTCTTCCCTTAGGAAGAGTGACCAAATCCCAAGTGTGATTCTTCATTAATGAATAATACTCATCAATAATTGAATTTAACCTCTCATGTATCCCATGAGACTATGAAAAATACTATGTATCCCTAGAGAATGCCTAACACAAAATTCTAGTACTCTTAAAATATGTACAATGATTTCATGTAGTTGGAATATCTTTTATGAAAGGTGTTGCCTCAAAAACTATAGTATGATCCACCTAGGCATAGTGGCAACATCAGTGTGAATAGGGTCCTCATCCTCTATAACCTCCCCAATAACTCCTAAATTAGCTCCTTAGATAATGAATTCTAAAGATAAGGTGATGAATCATCAAAATAATAAGAATAAGGCATGGAAGAATAAGAGGAATCATAATATATTAATTGTTCATCAAATAATACATGTGTTAAAAAATGAACATCATGAGTATCAAGATCTAAAAGATGATAAGATCTCATGTCCTTGAAATACCATACTAAAATCAAAGGTTTTCCATTCTTATCCAATGATTTCATTTTTTACTCTGGTATAAATGCCTAAGTAAGGCTCTCAAAGACTCAAAAAAATGAGACATCAGGCTTAGTTCTAGGCCAAACCTCCTCTAGAGTCATATTATCAAGTGTTCTATGTGGTATGTGGTTCTAAATTTTTTTCACATAATTAACTACCTATACCCAATAGATAGGAGTTAAATCCTATGAATGCATCATATAGTTAGTCATATTATTAAAAGTTCAATTATTCTTTTATGCTAATACATTATATTGTGGAGTATGTACAATAGAATGCCAGTGAATAATACCATGGGCTACAAAAAAATTAGATAACTCTCAACTAAAGTACTCCCTCAACATTATCTTTATGAAAATTCTTGATGTAACTCGAAGATTATTTCTTGACCAAATTATTAAATACACTAAAGGGAGAAATGAAATCACTCTTTTACCAAAGGAAATAAACCCAACTACACCTTGAGAATTTATCAATAAAGGTAAGTGCATACTTAGCTCTATTGAAATAAGGATTAGAAAAGACCATAAAATCACTATGGAAAAGATCAAGTGGTGATGAAAATATTTTGGGCATACCTTTAGGAAATAGATCTTGGTGTTGTTCTCCTATTTCACAACTAGGTCAAAATCCATCAAGATATGAAACTATACAAAGACCCTCTACCATAATATGAGTGTTCAACTACAAATATATGTAGTTTAAATGTCTAAATCTCTCATGCTAAATTCAACTCTCATAATATGCATGAAAAATTAAAAACATACCTAAAGTAGGAGTATAATCAAAACCCTAAAATAATAAATTCAAGAACTATGATCAATAACACCACGTATAATAAGTGTATGTGGCTCTAACAAAGCTCAAACTTTAGCACATTATGGTGTAAAAATCACTACCGTGCCTTGAATAGAATGTAAAATTTGATAAATTGAAAGTAGATTGGTGGTGATGTTTGGAAAATATAGTGCATCATTAACATGGACACCATCTAGTTGTATGTCACCCTTACCCTTAACAAAACTAAAGGAACAATCTATAACCTCAATGTTGGAAGTAGAACTCATACCAGAAGATACAAAGGAATCCTTAAAAGAAGTCATATGGTAAGAATCATCAAAATATATAACTAAATTATTTGAAATAGGTAAGTGTGATCTATTAACAACATTAGGTGTTTTTTTATGCTCATGAGATGGATAAGGAGTGGAAATATAAATATTGTGTTTCTTAACAACATCTTCTATGGATTGCATTCTCTTGAAACTAGTATATTTTTTATGACTAGTCACACCATAATAGGATCATGATATGTTATACTTATTCTTGGATTTAGAAGATGATTAAGGTTATATGTGTTGGTTCTGGGCTCAGGTGCATTTTTAGATGGAGTGTTCTTATTCTTACTCTTTATTTTTCCCTTGTTCTTATGATGTGATATTACTAATACTTTTTGAGAGGTGGAAGACTCAAGTGAGATAATGTGGATTCCTCCCTAGAAATTCTCTTACAAAAAACCTCTAAATTTGTCATTTTTAATGCAACACCTAAGGCATCCATGCTAGTGTAACACGTAGAAGCGAAGATTTGGAATGTTCCACTCAATATAGATAAAAGCATGTACACACACTCATCATCTTTCTCATTTAATCCACTCCCATTTAACTATGTCAAAAAATTATTAAACTTAGTGAGATACTCTAAAATAGTGGCAAATTCATCTAGATTATGTGAAGTAATCTCAACTTCAAGCTACATGAATCTCAAGTGATCAACTTTCCTAAATAAACCCTTTAGCTTAGCCCATATTTTGAATGGTGTATCACACCCATCCAAATGAAACAATAAATTATCACTCATATAAGTCCCAATTTAACCCATACATTCTTCAAACTTACATTGGTGCTAAATGTTCTTGAACTCACATGTAAATTGTAGTTGAGTTTCACTCATCAGGGACCATAATCCTTTGAATTTTATGATTATTTCTATTCAAGGTCTCTATGTGTGGTAATTTTTTGTAGTGAATGGCCCATAATGGTTAATAATAGAAGTAGTATCCATGTTAATAAATCACCAAAGAGTAGAATAAATATAAAAGGGTACACAAAATCATCATCAAGATAACCCCCAAAAGATTGTATTAAGGACTCCCTCCAATTTGAAACTTTATAAAAGTAGTGAATTTTTATAAATTAATTATAGTAATGGATAGATAATTTAAAATTATACACTTTTGAAAAAAATAGAACTCAAATCCAATTTATGATTCAAAAGTTAGAGGCTTTACAAATTCCCATAAAATGGGTCAAAACATCAAAAGAGACACTATAAACATATTTTAGTGACCAAAATAGAATACAACATAGGTGTTAAACTAGTCATTTGAATTGGTATCAAACCATAGACTTATAAAAGTCAACCAAAGTGAAAAATATCTTTTTGGCTTACTCAGTGTGTGTGTAAATGATTTTGACTTCCTCTTTTGAAAAAAATACAGCCTAATAAAGAAAATAATCAATTACCATCTATGTTTGAGAGGATAAAAGGTGAGTCATAGCTTCCGATTGTTGAGTAGATAGAGGTTCTTCCAATAAACCTCCTAGTCTAGGAAACTAAATGGGACTCTAAGGAGAGAAGGAAGAATTCAAATTGCAAACACCTTTAATGCACCTTTATGCACTTCTAACACTATATGTTGATCTCCATTATTTTTTTGATGTGAGGAATGTGATCAAAATGGTGTATAAAATATCATGATAGCTAAATTTAATCTCATATTTTCATATCTTTTATGCATCACTCTATAGCCAAAGATTTCTAATGCCAAACTATGTAATGGTGTATGTAAAACATAGGAAATAGAACTTGCTAAAAATTAAAATGTAGGTCAAACACAAACTTATAGCTCCCTTTCTCTAACATTGACCTCAAAATTCCTCCACCCTTCAACATCTCTTGATTCCAATGTAACATATAGATTTAGGATGTGTCAAAGTGTCATCCCTTCTAAAATTCCACCTAGATCTCTAATTTTTTGCTAATTAAAAAATGTAGTCAAGAAAATAGAACGCATGCCTCTTTTCCTTTTTCCTAGATAAACATGCCTCTCTTGCCCTCTCACTCCCATGAAAACCAACTCCTCCAATCCCATGCTGTCTCTATAACTTACAATGCTTGGTAAATTAAAATCTATCACATTTTTTCAAATCTTATAAAATGATGATTCAATGCCTCTTCAAGATGCCTCTTGCTAAGATGAATGCAAGCTTTAGCAAATTTAAATGCAAAAATAAAAATAATTGTTGATCTTTCTCTCATATTCCAAAAGGAAAAAATTCCAATGCCTCTCCATTATGTGTCATCCTTCTCTTTCTAATGTTTCCTTTCCACCTTACATCTAATAAAAAGAACCAGTCACTTTCTTAAAAACATCAATAAGGATGTCGGATCTAGAAGAGGGAGAAAAAGATAATGATATATAAAAAGGGAGGAAGTAGATATGATAAGGTAAATTTATGAGAAAAATGCATCATTGTATATGGATGAAACAATCAAAGATCTGATAACACATTAGGAATGGTGAAGAAACATTCCAACCCATGATTATGAAGTGTTAACAATAAAGACATCACATAGGGAAGCTACAAACAAATGATTTCAAGGAAAATTAAGTTAAGTGTTATTAAAAAATGAGATGATAGTACAATAGGAATATATTTCTTAAGTAGGCAAGGAAAAACAAATAACTAATGTAACTAACTAATTTGGGATAAATCCTCACATAGGATAAAGTATCAAAAGGATGAAATAACTAACTAATACATTAACAAACATGATAAATACATACTCTAAAAAGAAAATTATTTAAATATTAGAGATCTTATCCACTAGATTTTGAGCATAGATATAAGCCATTTCACTTTAATTTTTATTAGTTCATTTTTGTAAAAATTAATTTCGGAAACAAAATCAAATATTTTTTTTCCATCCAATCAACTTCAAGAAGGATCTATTATGAAGGTTTAAAAATTCATATGTAAGAAAATAAAAAATGCGATGTAAGTTAAATGTTTTTTGTTCCTTTTTCATGGAATGAATTTTTCTCCATTTTAGAATTTTCATGAATAATCATATATTTTATTTTAAGATAGTACATATATGAGACATAAAATTTAATTCATACAAACACATTAATATTATAAACCCAATAAATATATTAGATATGTATAACAAAAAAGTGCAAACAAATTCTTAGGCAAATTCCATTTATTTATTGACCAAAATTAGAACATCAAAACATATTAGAATGATTTATATGGGTAATTATATTACTGAAATGTTTTCCATATCAATGAATTAACTATAGGGAAAAGACAATGGTCAATAAAGGGAAGATTTTTGCCAAATATTTCCCTTATAGAATACAAAAATAAGAAAAAATGTGAGAGATTTTATGGATTTTATTTTGTTGATTTTGATAAATGAAAAAATATGTGTGACATGTTTTGATAAGTTGGAAAATTAATTTTATAACCCAATTAAAAATGAAAAAAAGGTGGTATCAATTAGAATTGTTATAAAATTAAGTAAGATAGATAATAATTTTAAACATTCACATGAAATGATATTAGGTGGCTTGTGAGATGTTATTCTTATTTTTATTTTAAAAAACCACATATTTCCATTGTGATGAATGTTTCTGAAATAATTTAAAATCTTAGCATGCAGACAAGGAAAATTTTGCGTAATGTTATTATACTTCATTAAAATATTAAATATTAGTGTGTTTTAATTTCTTTTAATCTATGTTTTTTATAAGATTAATCGATAAATTTGTTTCCTAAATTATAATCTAAAATTTAGAATATGTTACAAGATTTTAAGGATGTAAAAAATACGTGTAACAAGTTCCTAGTCAACTAAAGTAAACATTAGTTCAAAAAATTGGCAATCAGTCACACGAATTAATACTATTCATTTTTTAAAATTGATTTTTTTCATTTAATACCATTTTTCCTTTGTTAAAATTTTCATTATATTTATCACATAAGTTAAAATGATTCATTGGTTTTTAAAGTTTGAGCAATATCTAGATACATAAGATATAATTTATTGATTATGTTATGTATAACATAATAAAATACTTTTAAGTATCTCCTATTATAGTATTTATTATGAAAAAATGTTTGGATAATGACAATAACTTTAATTTTATAATATTGGTTATGTAACAAGATATGTGCATCCATTTTATTTTTTTAATATACTTTATTACGTGGCATCTCTTAATCACATTGAAAATAAATCACTTCTAAATTCATTTTTAAATATTATTGTTGCACAAAAATAAATGTCAAACACTTTCCTAAACTCTCTTATTGGTAAAGTTCATAGCCTTTCACTTTTTAATGATTACCAACATACTTATTTCATTCTATTAGAATTTATATTACACCTCATTTATGCAATTTATAATAGTAGAAGAGGAAAATTTAATATTAGTATACATTTTCATTATAATATTTTACAATTTTTAATGATCCATATAAAAAATTATCTTTCACCTAAAAACATATATGAAAGAGTTATCACTAATGTGTTTTCCAAAAATATAAACAAATCATTAAAAAATGTATAATAAATGCATCACTAGTATTTCAATGTCATTGTCTATGACCATAAAATAATGTGGATAACTTAATCCATGTAGAGGATGATGGAGATTAAATCTAAGATATGTGTAATGAATATACACCATCACATACATTATTAATTTTAGATAAATTAGGTACTTTATATACATCCACATGTGAATTGAAAAGGGGAAAAATTGAATTCCATTATTTTTTTCTTAATGTATGTTTTATTCACACCCTCAAATTTTCTTATGAGGTTGCATATAACATTTTATTATTAGTGAACAGAGTCACTCCAAGGCACAAGGTGCAAGATATTTAGTTTTATAACAAACTATTAGTGGAATAGTGGTTAAATAACATAGATTGTTTACCACATGTGTACTATCTATGAGTAAACCTAAATATATTTGGAGTAGGTTGAAGGATGATTATTTATAAATAATATGGGTAGGATTGTAAAAGAAACTAGAAAAAGAGGGAAAAGTGAGATAGAAAAGGAATATTTATGGAAATCTAAGGATAAAGACTTTCATGACTAATATTTGAGCTCAAGTAGTATAGGGCATCTAGACAAATAATTTTTTGTAAGATAATATAACAAAAAAAATCAAATACAATTACAAATTCAAAGCAAACAAAACATATTATACTTAAACATGCATAAATTAAAAGTTTTCTGATTGCTAGATTGTTATTGCACATCTACAAGAGCATTATGATAAGAATGCAAAATATTCTCAAGTAAACTTTTATTAAAGATTAAATAATGTATTCAAAAAATATACCTCATACACAATTGTAAGAACTAATATATTATAATGATGGGACATCTAATAAATCCATGAAATTGGAGAAGAATAAAGATTTGCACATAAATACCAAGTCAATCAAAACTTATTTGAATTTACTATTAATCTTAATATCCAAAATTATACTCCATTTGTGATTGGGAGGTTACATTTATATATAACCTTGGGATATGGAATTCCTCATCTCTTTAAGATTCACCTAAATTTTCAAGTCTAAAAATAGGACCTTAAGTTTAGAATTCATGCAAGAATGCATGTTAGAATGCTAACAATCAAAAATAGACCTTCTAGTCAAAAATAAATTATGCATGTAAAATAATAGATGGGGAACCAAAGTCACACTTTGATAATAATTTAATACATATTTTATATAAAATTATAATAATGACACCATGTTACTTGAATTAGTTGACAAAGATAATGTAGTTACAACTGTGCTGTAGACTAGGAGTTCTAAGAGGATGGGAGCACTAATTGTTAGTTGCATGCATTATGGATTTACAAGCTACCTCCTTTGCCTTCAATACTTCACCTAGTACATATTCATTATAAAAATCTTTATCTATGGTCTAAAAATTCAAAAGTGAGGGATAAAAAATCATAAAATATTCTACCATTAATTTATCTTTTTTTTCCCTTGAGCTTTTAAACTTAGCTGCTAAAGCTTCAACTCTTTTGACCCTATCTTTAGAAAAACTAACCAATTGTATTACCTATTTTTTTATATACTACACCTTTGAATTATTGTTTAAATTATTATACATATAAGAGGAGTAGGTTGTCAAAATTGGGTCGATTAACTAGCTCCCATCCTTGGGTGATCACCCTAGTTACCCTCATATGAGACAAAATTTTCAATGCTTTAGTTTCATGAATTATAAAAATACCCAACAACTTCTTCATTTATATGTTCCATATTAGGAAGGCATACCTTTTATAAATCAAATAGTTAATGTACTAGGAAGTATCCATTCTAGTCATCAACTTTAGCTAATCAAAGGCGCTTATTCTAAAACACTAGACTAAAAAGTTCAACCCTCATTCTTTGTCCTTCCTCTTGTTCCATAGTGTGACCATCTCTTCTATATAGGCCTAACTAGTTTCCTTGGATATTATAATAGTAATCAAGATGTCATACATCTTTATATCTTCACTTTTTACCTCATTTATTACTTATTTAGGAGGTTATATGATGTTCATCCATTTCCATCTATTCAAGGCCTCATCAGTACTTTGGTGGATTTACTTTAGTGCCAAACTAGTTGAATCAACAATAGTATTAAAGTCATTAATGTACTTCATATGGTCATTGGGGTTCATGCTGGGCCTTTTGGCCAATTGAAACACATTTTCCATTTTCTCAAGATATATCTCTACCTTTTTCCTTGTATTTATTATTTTAATCTTCTTCACTCTTTGTATTGTCCTAGTCTCTTTATCAATCCTTATAAAACCTATGGGGAGCTTAGCCATAACTATATTTTACCTTTGATCCTATAGATTATGCATCTCTTTTACCCATTGAGGAATTATCAATTCACTTATACCTTATGGTTGGGTAAGTTATGATGATGTAGAGGGATAAGATCTCATATGAATGGAAGTGTTTATTGGGAGAGATATTTCTATAATTGAGGAACTTATTTCTATGGGTGTTGTGGAAGATTTTTTACCACTACTTGTCAAGGAGAGGTTTACCTTGCTGGTGTAACCTCATCCAAGAATTTGGGTAACCTAGGTGTTATTTCAATAGTCATAATTGATTTTGTAAAAGTATGTGAATGGGGCATGTGAAGCTCAAGCTAGGTTAACTTTATTGTATGGGTTGGTTGTTTATTAAAAAGAGACATGTAACCAAATTATCAAAATGGGCCATTTTGTGAGCCCTTATTAAAAGAATGTCTGAATCTATACTAGTAATTAGGAAGTGGAATATGTAATATAAGGCATTATAGGAGGAAACTTATAATTGTAATTTATATAATACATATAGAATAAATAAAATAATAAACTACCTCATATATTTTTTGTGTTTGTTATGAGGTATGCTCGATTAAATTTTCTCCTTCTAATGTGCTCATAATCAAAGCATTTTTTTTCAAGATTTTTTTCATCATCTAGATGGAATTTTACTATATTTAGGTCTTCTTCTTCTGATGTGTATTCAACAAAATATATTAACTACCTTGTATTATCCTCTTATTCTAGATCCACTACATCCATTATCTCCTATTCTTATTCCTCAAGAACTTATTCAATAACAAGGATTCTAATGGATGGCCTCTTTTATAATGTTCTTCCTAGGGAAGAATTATGGGAATCCTTTGGCTTCTAGTGCTAGGAGAATATAGGTTGAGTTGAGGGTGGATAATATGGTGTTGGGGTTGTAGTAATAACTATAGTAGGAGGTGGAGAAGTATGTGATTAATTGTAAGGTGTGGAAAGTCTAGGGGTTACCTAAGGAGACCTAAGGGATTTAAGAGAGCTTGGAGGGTTGGAATTAAATAAAAATAATACTAAAATAAATTAGGTAAACTTACTTGTGTAACCATGATAAGTGGAGGTAAAAGAGTCATCACAAATTTGCTCTTACTTTATTTGGCTAGGGAGGCTGCTAGATTTTCCATAGTTGTATCTATTCATAGAGCTTGATCACATAAATATGGGGAAGGAACCTAATAATTAGGAAGTTATCTTAAAATTTCATTTTTCATCTATGGATTTGACTCCCTATGAATTTTAGACTAATCACCCTCTTCTTATGTGGATTGATCATCTAGAGATAGAGGCTAGTTTAGTTGTTATCTCCATGTGTTTTGGTATTCCTACTCTATTTACTCAAGATTTTATTAAATATCTTCTTCTTATATCATTTATATCTTCTTATATTTCATTTTGATCCATACCTAGGTATCATCTGAGGCATTTAAAAAAACTTGATCATGGTCATAAGTTTTATGACCATAAGAAACATGACCTTATTCTTCTCAAGGATGGTCTTAAAATATCCCCTTATTATTTTTTTAGCCTCCCACTCCGTGAATGGTGCTATCTATAAATTATAGGTTGTTTTGAGATTACCAACTACTATAAATTATGACCTAGTTACTTATGGGCATTTCCCAATGTTAAAGGTTATTTTTAAATAATAAACCAAGTTTTTATGGCCAAGTTCCTCATCAATACTATTAAAATTTTGATAAGTTATCCATTGTTTCACAATGTGGTTAGGAGCATGGTGTGGTAGTAACAAGGAATAATTCCTTGTACCCTCTATTTAGATGATAATCACATTCATGTAGAGATGGTAATAACCCATCCTCGTCAGTATCCTTGTTATGTTATTAGATAATTTTGGCATTGTTGTTCCTTACATATTATAGTATAAGTGAGGACATACCTTATTGTTTATTATCTTGATGTCATTTATTTATATGTGAATAAACATGAATGAGAATATTTTCTAACCTTGGTCCCCAAAAACTATATGGATGACTACTATTATGGGGCGTAAGGATTGTAAATAATTTCTATGACTACTATTTGAGGTAGAGAATTTGAGAATTTAATCTTATGCTTATAATTTCTCTTAAGGATAAAAATTTATTAGTACTTAACATAATGTCTAATAGGGGTAACCATTCAGCTTAAATGTATATAATGATCTAGAATACATATAATATGCTCAATAGTGTCATTGAAATGGAAATTCTAGGTCTAAAATTGATAATACCATTAGTGGAAATTGTTCCTTTTGGATTCAATCTTTGTCCCTTTGTTAGCCACTTATTTAGATTACATTCCACTATATTATGCTCAAGAGACATATTGGACAAGACCCGATTATATGCAATTTTAGGGAGAGGGAGCCTAATATACCATTAAAATTCCCTCCTTAAGGTATAGGTAGAGGTTTTTTAAACCTTCTTCATATGAAAAATATCACCCATAGTGTTGCTATTGATGAAAAGAACCTTTAAGAGTTTAATACATGGCATTACCTTTAATTTGGTTATATCCTAGTGGAGGGCCCATTCTCAAATGGGGAGAAAGTCATATATGTATCTTTTAGATTCAAGGGAGAATTTATCCTCCTCAGAGTAGGCCTAAACTCATTTGACCTCTTTTCAAAGTGATGAGTAATGTTGGAATTTAAAATTTATAGTACTCCTTTCAAACTCTGTAGCCTTATATTTTGTTGATCCCATAAATGAAAATGGGGATTTCATTAATCTCTTACCTTATTTAGATGTCAAGGACATTACTATTGTTTATTCATTTTAATTTATATGAATATATATATTGGTTCATTCTACACTTTGTGAATGAATAAAGCTAGGGATCACTAGACACTTAGGATACTCAAGAACACAAATTTTTAATGATTAGATCAATATCAAGGTGAGTGTAATGTTCACAAATTTCATATATATCATTTTAAATATTATGTATTGATTCAATTTGTGTGCTTTGAATATTTATAATGAACTCTTGCTTTTAATGCCCATTCTAGTGTTAATATCCCAGTCAGCTTTGGCAGGTGTCCCTTATTTTTCAAATGGAAATCTATCATTAACTTTTCATGCACAGTCACCACTTTAAGATAAGTGTCATCCATTTATTAATTTTATTCTTTTTCATGTTTTTGTACCTTTATTCTTATGTTTTAGATTTACTTCTCATGTATAGTTCCATGTGTCATGATCTCATTAACTTAGCCATTTGAATTTTTTATATGTGTTTTAGAGGTCCCATAATGGTGAGTTAATGTGATTGATCCATGTGGCATGATCTAGGAGAAATCAAAGTACTAAATCTTGGGGCATTCAGTAGGTATTGATTTTGATGATAATCTCTCTATGGTTATAGATCAACATAATTGAGACATGTGGTATGATCTCAAAAATCATAGAGACTCAAGAGCTTAAAGCATTATGAATGGAACTAATAGATTGTTTACCTTAATAAACATGTGGATTAACATCAATATGCCATGTTTTATCCACTCAGGACCCTAAAAACTTGGGAAATTGAGACATTATAATATATAATAAATAACCATTTAACCTTACCATGATGGAAAGTTAATGTGATTGAACCATGTGGATTTATCTTGGAAGCTCATAAACTATAGAACTTAGAAGCTTAGAGTCTCAAAGAACATATAACTTTTATGTTTTTATATGAACAAGTTCCCATATTTATAGTTTAGCGTAGGTACACCATGTGTCATGATTAAAGATCTTTGGAGATATAGAAGAATTGAAAGACATAAAACTTTGTAAACATCCCAAATTATGAATGAAGTGAGAGAGACACATCTCACCATTACATGAGATCTTTGTTATGGGCCCAATTTGGAGGAAATTAATGGTCTTTGGATATTAATCCTATAATCAAAAATTACATACTAGGATAATAAAAATTATATCTATTAGTCTATAAATCATACTAATATGAAAAAGTGATAAATAATCCAAGGTTTGAGATGAATTAAGATACCAATTTAACTTAGATTATTACTTATTTTACATGGGAAGTGTTATATTTTTTATAAATAACCCTTATTATAAATTCATGATACCCTAATCAAATATATTTAGGCTAATAGTTCTTTAGTTATGAATTTTTCAACAATAGGTACCTATTTTTAAAATTTTAAAATTGGGGTTTCTATGTGTTAGGGCATAATAAATGGTTTCTCATAGGGGGAAATAATCCCAATTATTCTATAAATCTAGAATTTTATAAACATATTCTAATAGATTTTAAACTTTAATCAAGATAGAATAAGGAAACTTAACTTATAAAACAAAAATCTTATGTTACAATGTAACATACTAACATTCCTAGTCCTTGGATAAGTGTGTGATCTTGTGAAATTAATTTCCATTGAGCATGAATATTTTTACTAAGGCCTAAATAATTATAATTTGTTTCACCTTGACATTGATCTTGTAACTAATGAAAAAATACAACCTAGGCATTTGTTTACTACCATCTAGCCATTCATATCCTTGATAGAGATACCTTTGGTTCCACTAGAATCCTTACTCTAATGCCAATTAGGCATCCATAGACCCTATATAATTTACATGAATCACCAATCCTCCATCAATTTTTTTATATTTTTAGACAAATGAAGGTTGGGAACCACTATTGATTAGATGTTTGAGAAAACATATTTTTTAACACATCTCTATCATCATATATCCACCCTTAGGTTTATCGTAATTTAACCAAGTTTTAACATTTAATAGTGAAATGTATATTTTTAAATGGGAATACTTTATTTATTTTCATGAGTATATCATAAAATATGCAAAAATTTTGGTAGGCCTATTCAGTATAAAATAAAACTAAAATTTATTCATAATACGTACCTCAACTCTAAAAGGTATATTACTTGTTAGAATATAATTATGTGAGTATCTATTGCACCGCCTTTTACTATCATCCCCTTTTATTTTTTAATTTTATCTTGGATTTAGTTTAATAAATTATGTGAGATAGTTCTATTACTTTTAAGAAACTAATCTATAAATAATTAAACTAAGCTATCAAAAGTAGTAAAACTACTCTAAAGGAAAACAAATGTAGAAAGCAATAAAAAAAATCTAGAAAACATGAAATATGATCTACTCATACTCTAAATATCCATTCATAGATCACTCTAATACATTCCAATTTGGATCAGACATGAAAAAATGATTAAAAAATTATCTATTAATTATAAATGTGAGGTCCTTACCTTGGAGGTCTTTTAACCTAAAGGTATTGTTTCCTAGGATTTTAAATACTGAGTATGGTCCAATCCATAATGGAGTGAACTTGTTATGCTTCCGTTTATTTTTGTGTGATTTATCCTAAAGGAGAACTAGGTCTAAAATCCTAAAATATTTGATCTTGAATCTTTTGTCAAACTAACATTTGATAATATCTTGATGTCCACTAAAGCTATATAGTGCTTCAGTTATTATATATTTTAATTGGACTCTCTCAAGTTGTCTTGATCTCATCTTCACCCATATACTCTTGCATGATGTGTCAAGTTGGTATCTTGAGAGTGATGGGGAAAATAGGTTATTTTCCATTCATTACTAGTAAAGGTGAAGCTTTGAGAGCTTGTTTGGGCCTACTTTGATTTGACCATAGTGCTTGTTTTAGTAAGAGATGCCATTCTATTTGTTTACTCTATGAAAAATTATTTATGGCATCTATTAGGATCTTATTAGTCAATTCATATACGTTATTTACTTGTGAGTAATAGTTTGAAGATAACTTGATGTTGACTTGATTTTAGTAGGCCTATTTTTTGAATTCAACATATTGGAATGTCGGACCATTATCATAAACCAATGAAATAGGTGTGTCAAATTGGGTGAACATATTTTCATCTCAAAAATCAATGACATCTATGGCTCATGAATTTTTGTTATAAATAACCTTTGTCCATTAGGTACAATAATCCATAGTCATGAGCATGAACCTATGTCCCACTAAAGAATTTGGATTTACAACCCCAACAAAGTCCAAGACCCATTGGGTGAGTGGCCATCCTTCAATGACTGGATGTAAGGACACGAAAACATTCACTTCTCTCTTTGAAAGAACCTAGAATTCATGTCAAATCATAAGATGGTTATGGGCATATTCAAATATTCTAGGCCAATAATAAGCCATCCTAAGAATATTATGATTATAGTATCACCAAAGGAGTACCCTCTACCAAACTTATGATGTAGGTTATCTATGATGCCCTTAGATTTTTCTTTCAAATTACACCTTACGTAAATTCCTTCATAGTTATTTATATAAATGACCCCTTTCTTGATCATGAAGTTAGTTGATTTTAGCTTGAGGGCTCACTTTTGCTTTCTACTCAACTCTTGAGGGTATGTCCCTATGAGAAATTTGATGAGCCCCAAAAATGTCCTATTAATATCCTCATTTATTTCACTCATTTCATTTGTTAACCATACTTTTGAACACTTTCCCATAAGTTTCCTTTTGCATATAGCCATAATCTTGAAAATAGCATTATGTTTCTATACTCTTTGAATAGTTAGAATTATTTATTGGAATTAAATATATGATAGTTATCTATTGCTTTAAGATGATTTTATATAATGTGTTTTAAGCATGTTTTAGATAAATAGGTATATAACATATAACATCTTGCAGCAATGGAATCTCATTACATAGACTATCATGTAGCCACTATATGACCACAGTCATGAATGAATAGACTTTGATTCCTCTTTCAACTGACTCATAGAAACAACCATAATCTACCTAGAGCCCAATAAGGAAGTGGTTGAAGAATAAAATAGCTTATTTGTCCTACAACAATGTTACAAAATTCTTATGAAGATGAATTTAACAAAAGGATCCAATTTCGGTTATCTTAATTCAAATGTTTCTTAGATTAGAATATATTTTTTTCTCTAAAATAATCTCCTCTATGGTATATATATGTGTATCAATAGAGTTGAGATAAATTATATGTTGATTAAAGATTATCATAAGTATATTTTGTCAAGAATTTTTATTATAATTTCTTGTAGTAATTCATTGCTTCAATTTTTATTAATATGAACAAGCCATTTTGAGTTTAATTAAGTGTTGTGAGAAGAAGGATTGAAGCTGGAGTCAAAAGAAGGAAGGGCCCCCCTTTGAATTTTATATCAACAATCTAATCCATTTAATTATCTAAGCATGTTATTTGATTTCTTTATGTATTATGGGTTTTATTTTTGAATTATGTGATTTACATTCTTTCTTAGATTTGTTTAAGGAAACTTCCAATGTATAATCATTTATCTCACAATATTTTCTTTATGTTTAATTTCTAGTATTTTATTTACTACATGACTTCAACATCTTAGATAAGAATTATCAAAAGGTCAGATTAGAAGATTATGTGTGCACATAAAATGATGTCATCCTATCAAGTCTACATTCTCAGGTGGAGATTTAAATGAGGTATAAGGTACAAGTCTATGGTAACTCTCCTTGATTATTTTGATCAAGAGAATTATATTTGATTATGAATTGACTACTAGTCATTTTTGGTGCCATTGCTAGGGAAGGGTGTCATACACTTATAATATTCAATCTTGATAGAAATTATTTTTAGATGTTTATTATTTTTATTTCTAAAGCTTGATGTTATTTATATTAAATATTTCTTACTTTTAGAGTTAAATTTCCCTTTTTTCAATTAGAATAGTGGAAATTTTCAAAAACTCCCATATTACTAACCCTGTATAGGTAGGGTGGTCAAAATTTTATATAAAAAAAGTGGTTGATGTATGAAAAGAAAAGGGGACTATACAGGAATATTTTTACCTAAATCATCAAAAAATGTTGCAAGTTAGAAATTCATTCTACAATGTAAATCAACCATGAAGAAAAGTAGGGGTATAACCCTTCTTGTAGCATCTACAGTAGGACTATCTAAAGGTGAAGTTATCAACCTACTCCATAACATGAAGTAGAACATTATAAGATACTTAGCTAATCATATTAATACATTACATACATGAAGGAAGCAAGAATAAATTGAGAAAACCTTGGCTACCTATTGACCTGAATATAAAAAGAAGAATGAAAATTACACATGTCATTATAAAAAATCTTGGGTATGTAGCATAACCAAGGAGAATCCTAAGATAGTGAAACTACATGCTATAGGAGAAGATGAGAATTAATTTTTTTCCATGGCTTAATGTAAACCATGGGTACAAAGGCCAGATATGCCATCAAACTCTATGTTTACAAATTCTTAATTCTCAAATAATCCTTAATATGGTTCTTGGATGAATATACCCAATAAAATTTGGTCCCAAATAAATTGGAAGTTACCTTAGAATCAGTTATGGATGTAACAAAATGGACAAAAAACTAAATTGAGGCAATTCTAAAACCAACAATGGCTCTTTCCTTCTAATCCATGGCAACAATAATGGATAGGTAATGAAGGTTTTCCCTAGCAAATGCAACTATCACAACAACAAGACATAATGCCAAATACTTAGAAACTTGTTCAAACCAATTAATTACCCACCTAAACCATTCCCAATCCTTCCAATAATTTAGTTCAACCAACACATTCTACTAAAATAATATAATCTCTAACATACACTTTAGATATTAATCAAGGTGTGTTCTTCCACAACCCAACTCACCCATAATCATAGAATAATTTGAACTATATCCACTCCATATGAATCCACAACCACCCATAGCCAATCCTGAGCCAAGTCCATCAAAAAATCAAAAATATATTGACAATCCTCCTTTTCTATAGAGATTGAACATATCATGTCTTGAACTAGAGCTCAAATTCCATATCTATTAGTAGGGAAAAATTAATTTTCCTTGCTAGATGGCTATAGCAGTTATAATAATATATGAATTACTTAAAAATACCAAGAGAAAACCACTTTTACTTGCTCTTGGGGAATGTATGCCTATCCCATCTTGACATTTGGTCTTTGTAATGCCCCAAATACTTTTTAAAGGGTTATTTTGAGCATATTTTTTTATCTCTCCAATGACTATGCTGAGATATACATGCATGATTTCATTTTCTATGGGTAGACATTCAAAGAAACACTCACCAACCTAGAAAAATCTCTTCAACACTACCAAGACCACTAATTATATTTGAGAAATAAAAAGTGTTATGTGTTTATGACTGAAGGGATTATGTTGGGACATCACATATCCTCTACTAGAATTCAAGTTGACCCAAAAAAGATAAGTATCATTAAGGATCTATGCACACTAAAGAATTAAAAATATGCTAGAAGATTTTTAGGAAATTATAGTTATTATAGATGATTCATCAAAGATTTCAGTAAAATTACTACCCCATTATTTGGATTGCTTACTAAGGATGTTGAATTTACATGGACTAATGATTACTAAACTACCTTTCAACAACTCAAAGACCTTATTATAATAACTCTTATTCTAAGAGGGACTAATTGGAAGAAGATTTTTCACATCCACATAGATGTATTTGACACCACTTTAGGAGTTATCCTTGGCCAAAAAGATGAATCTCTGAGTTATGAAATCTATTTTATTATCAATATAAAAGAGAAGGAATTTATTTCCATCATTTATACCATCAACAAATTATGACACTAAATTATATAATATCAAGTATTCATCCACACAGATAATGTAGTAATCAATTATTTAATGAACAAACATGTTGAAATACATACGTTAATTTGATGGTTGTTTTTGCTACAAGAGTTTGATATTACCATTATGGATAGACTAGGTAAGGATAATGTAGTATCAAATTTTTTATCTTGATTATAAAATGATGAACATAGTTCTATTATTGATGATTATTTTCGTGATAAAAATTTATTTTTAGTAATAATATAATCTCTTTAGTTTATACATATTGCTAATTATCTCATAATAAGATCACTACCACAACATTTATCACTAGGGACAAACAAGATCTGATCTAAAAGATTAGACATTATTTCTATATTACAATATATCTCTTTATCACTAAACTAGACTCAATTATGAGAAGATATATCTGAGAAGATGAATCTTATGACATTCTTATATCCTACCATGATGAACCCTATGGGAGTAATTTTGATGCCAAATGGACTACCATGAAAGTACTCACTTTTGGATATTATTTGAATTCTTTGCATAAGGATGCCATGATGTATACCTGTAAATGTGATCAAGGCTAGCATATGGGAAAACAAACTCACTTTGATGAAATGTCATTATAGACACAACTAGTTCTAGAACCCTTTGAAAAATGGGGACTAGATTTTATAGGTCGCATTGATCCTAAATCTAACAAGGAATATATATTACTATGCACTGATTATGTCATATAATGGAAAGAGGTCAAAGCCTTAAGCCATGCTTGAGATGAGAAAGTAGTTGAGTTCTTTTATGAATAAATATTCACCTGCTATGGAGTACCAAGAGAAATAGTCACATACTAAGGCCCACAATTCACATTAGACATCACAACTATCTTGGTAAAAGAATATGAAATCACACACAAAAACTCTACCCTTTACCATTCTTAGTAAAATGGTTAGGGGGAAGTGACAAATAGAGAATTGGAAAATATCCTCACTAAGACTATCAACTTGTATATAAAATATTGGTCAAATTGTCTTATAAAAGTAGTTTGGGCTTATAGAATCACCTAGAAAACTACAACTTGTTTCACTCCATATGAACTAGTTTATGGTAAAAAGCCTATTTTGTCCATTGAGTTTGAACATAAAATATTAAAGATAGCACTTGATCTAGGTTTAGATATTTCCAAATCTTAATAAGATAAGATCATGCATCTAAATACACTTGATGAACTAAGAAAGGAAGTACTTCATCACACTAAAATAGTGTAAAAATAATGTGTGGGTTAGCATGATAGGAACATCAAGACTAATAATTTATAATTTTGTGATTGGGCACTCCTTTTCGACTCTAAATACAATAATCATAAAGGAAAGTTTTAGCCTAGATGGATTGGGCCTTATAAGATTGGATAATTTTTTTACAATGGAGTTGTAAAGCACATGAACATTGACTCTATTTGATTTCAACTGCTTGTTAATGGCCATAGGCTCAAGTTGTATAATAAACCATTTTCCAAGGAAACTCTCACTCACCAAATTATTGAATAAAAATAACCATCTCTTCTTCATGAATTAAATCAACTTGTTTCTACAACCAAAGGGTATTTATGTCAACCATTCTTTAATATTTTCTAAGAGTAATAAAGCTTCCTACATCCAAGAACAAGTCATTCAAAATGGCTTGGTTTAGGCTAAATAAAATATTATCTCCTATGATTCCATTTGATTTTTGACCAAAATATCTAAAAAAACCTATTAAATTTAGTAATGAAAACCTTCAGGCACTATTGATGGCTGTTGTCTCAGAAAACTAGGTCACTAGATTATCAACATTCATTTAAAAAAAGAAAGAGAAGGGGTACTATTACAATAAAAAAATTATTTTCATTTTTTTTTTGCTTTTAGATTCATTCCCTTGGAGAAAAAAAATAGTTTCCTCTTTGCTACAGGATGAAAAAGTTGTTATAGGATAAAACTTACTACTGCAGGATGAAACTTGTTACTATAGGATATAACTTATTTCTATAAGAAAAAATTTCTTACCATAGGATGTATTCTTATCATTCCATCCTACATTCCATCCTACAGAAAGTTTTTTTCTCCCATTCAACTAAACAACACATAGTATACCACCACTTTGAATCATCATTTACATATTAATGAAAGGTATTCCTACAAGTAACAAGGTAATTATTTTATATTTATTTCATGTCATACATTTTAATTATTACTAAGATGATGGTATGTAATTTTATTAATGCACTATCATATCTTCTCCTTATCATGCTAACTTGCCATATCTTCTCCTTTATTGATTGATGTGATTTTTGACACACTACTACTACCACTTTTTGTTATTCCCATGAGCTATTTTGTGCATGTCAGCTTCTTCCCTTGAGTAAAAGTGATGGTTTAAGTTGGTGGAGATATTTTCCATAATTCAAATGGATTATTTCACTCCCAAAGGAAAAATTGTAAACATTTCATCGAATCCACAAAATCGTGATTGTAAGAACATAGACCTATAGATCAAATTTCATCTCACAATATGGGAGGGGACTTATTAAAACATGAATGACTTGATATCACCCCTTTAACCAATATCCCATACATCCTATCCCTATTCTAGAATGTATGATGGGAAAAATATTTTAAGAAGATACATGCCTTGGATAATTGAATTACAAAATAATTCACTAGCTCATTGCATAACAACCCAACACCAGCAAGAGGAATGGATATAAAGATAACAAAGAGTATCATTAATATATTAATAATATTTTCATGAATAGGAGGGGCATGGAAAGAAAATTTCGATGCTGAAGTAGAGAGGAAAAAATTCATTAGAGGAAATGTAATCCTAGAAATTTTAAAGTAGGGCACTATACAATTATCTCTACTGGGAAGATGGGTCAAGGATGTTGAGTTCATCTATAGATATTTCACTTATGAAGGGAGGTATTCCATATTGTATAGCATCAATTTCTAGTTTTTTAATCATTTACAACATATTATATAGATCAATGTCCCCAACATCTTACTCTACATGATCACAAAAATGTTGAAGAATTTTCAAAAAGGTAATTTCAAATCTCTTTCCCAACATTTCTTAATCTAAATAATTATTTAAGACTATTTGTAAAATATTAGAACCAATAGAAGTTGGGAATAATTTATCTAAGCACCAGTAAATGTAAAAAGTGATAGAGAAGGAAATATAATAGAAGAGGAAATATAGGTAGAAGAATAAAGGATATAAGAATCCCTTTATGCAGCTCCACAAGAACCTATAATAGAAAACCTTCTGAAAGCTCCATAAGAAACTATAAAAGGAGACCTTCGTACAACCACACAAGAACTTCTTGTAGTAACACAAATTCTTGTATAACATCTTACTATAAAAACATAAGAACCTACAATAAGGACTGAAGAAAGGACTTCCATAGGTAGGGAATCTAGAGGAAAAAGGAATAAAATCATTCTCCATCCTAATTTAGAGGAGTTTGAGGAAGAACTTCCACCTTCTCCTAAAAAGGCCAAGGTAACTTATACTCATAAATCTCATATATTGAGAATAAAAATGAGAACTAAACCTTCTTCTTTTATTTAAATAAATAAAGAATCTAGAGAAAGGCAAATTTCTAGTAGTGATGAATCTCTAAAGGTTGAAACAAATAAAATATAATGTTCTCTAGATTATAATAAAGAAACAAAACAAGTAGAGCACAATCTTGAAGAGTTACAAGAGGAACCAATGTAGGAAGAAGAGGAAAAATTGGAGCAACTTGTTATACAAATATAATTTCCCACTCTAGAGTACGCCCTACAAGAAATTGAGTCACTAAGAAAGAAGTTATAGTATCAGTTTGGAGGAGGACTAGATACACTTGCTATAGTAGCTTTTCAGCTATAGCCCTTTGCTAAAGACCATCTTGTAGGCATTATTTCATAACCTTCTATAGAGGTAAATCAATAGGAAGAACCTACAACTACTCATGCAATATCTTCTAAATTGATGAATTGGATGCATAGTTAGTCTAAAATTTTGAAGGAATTAAGAAAATAAATTAATAAATTAAATGAAGAGAATAGGTTGAAGGAAGATATAACATATAAAATAAATCATAAATTAAAGATATGGCTAGTCTCACCCAAGAGCTCATTGACTGTAGACCTCCTACAAGATTATATTCAATATACCTTGAAGATCAATAGCATAAGATCAAATTTATGAAAATTTATTGTGACATGCCTCATGAAGTGATTGATCCCCTCTCCTTATTTTATATTTCTAAATAAATTTCATAGGAAAAACAAGCACAATTATGCGAGTTCCATCTTCACAATTATGTTGTTTCTTACGACATGGAGTGGAATCCTAATCTATATGTTAGAGATGTCCAATGAAACAAATTTTCATCATATTTGTTGAATGAGAAAAGAAGAGGAAAATAAGTAGTTTAATATATAAAAATGGATAATGAAATCTAACTACTTATTAAGAGCTAACTAATGGCACTTGATGTTATATTAACTAAATCAGATAATATCATGTTGAAGAAGGAAGTCAGAGCCTGGTTTGTTAAGAATTTTAATGAAGCCCAAGATTTGTATTTAGGATTGAGAACTTCTTTTAGTCATATTGCAAGAGATATTAGCAATGATGGAATGAGATCATTCCTACACTAAGAAAGAGAGAGCCATGTTCTCCTTTTAACTTACAAGTAGCATTTAATAGGATCACAGAATATATTTTACTTGTAGGAAAAATGGGATCTCAATTATTGAACCTTAATTTTTATCTCCCTCTATTTTGGTATCCTATTCTAGATTGGTAGGATAAGGCCCCATTGGATGAAGCCAAGAAGATCAAAATTTGGAAACTATTTGAATAGAGGCATGGATTCTATGCTCACCTTACCATTAGTGTCATAGATCGCATGGATTTCAAATTTCTTTATGAAATGGGAATAAAAAAGTTTGATACTTGAGGTTGACCAAGATCTTAAGTTGGGGTGTGTAATGAGCCCTAGATATGTCCTATTCTTATCCTCAACTATTGTACTAATCATGCTCGTTAACCATGCTTTTAAGCACTTTCCCATAAGTTTCCTTCTGTATATAGCCATAATATTACAAATAACATTATGTTTTTATACTCTTTGAATAGTTAAAATTATGTATTGAAATTAAATATATGATAGTTATTTATTTCTTTAGGATGATTCTTTTATAATGTGTTTTAAGGATGTTTATGATAAATATGTATATATCATGGAACATCCTACAACAATGGAATGTCATTATATAGACTATCCTAAAACTACTATGTGACCATAGACATGAATGATCAAATTTTGATTCCTCTTTCAACTGACTCATAGAAGAAACCATAACTTCTATGGAGCCCAATAAGAAACTGGTTGAATAATGAAATAACTTGTTTGTCCTACATTAATGTTGTAGAATTCATATGAATATGAATTTACAAAAATGAGCCAATTTCAATTATCCTAAGCCAAAAGTTTCTTAGATTAGAATATATATTATTTTATATAAAACAATCTCCTCTATGGTATATATATGTGTGTGTGTGTAATAATGGAGTTGAGATATAGTAGATGTTGATTAGAGATTATCAAAAGTATATTTTGTCAAGAAAATATTGTTGTAATTTATTATACCAATTCATTTTTTCATTTTTGATTAATATGAACAAGCATTTCTGTGTTCAATTAAGTGTTGTGAGAGGAAGGATTGAAGCTATATTTGGAAGAAGGGTGAGCCCCCTTTATAAGTCTATAAAAACAATCCAACCTATTTAATTAGCTAAGATTTTTTTTTTGATTTATTTATGAATTATGTGTTTTATTTCTGAATTGTGTGATTTAAATTATTGCTTATATTTTTTTAAGTAATCTTCTAATGTATAAGCATTTATTTCAAAATATTCTATTTATGTTTAATTTATAGTATTTCATTTACTGCATGATTTAGACATCTTAGATAATAATTAGTAGAATCTCAAATTAGAAGATTGATTGTGCACATATAGTGGTGTCATCCTATTAAGTCTATGTCCTTGGGTTAACATTTAAATGAGGTAGAAGGTATAGGTATATGGTAACTCTCCTTGCTCATTTTAATCAAGATAATTATATCTAATTGTGAATTGACTGCTAGTCACAAGTAGTGAATGATATGCGAATAAAATTATCCTCCTAGTACTTAGGATTCATTTATTTATTCTATATGGATGAAAGGCTCATTTAGAGTCATCAAATATGTGAATCCCTAGCCTCTTACCATTTAATATAATCTTATTTCAAGGTCAAATTCTTAAATTTTTGCCATCCATTTCCCTTTTTGTTGTCCCATCTTGTTCTGGATGAACACAAATTTGATGGCTAGGTTGAGGAAAATTGAATATATATTATTTCATAGAATATAATGTCTAATTTTTTTGACAAACATGATTAAGTCATATATCTACTTGTCAATCATGGAGTATTTTAGTTCTGCATTGTTCAAGTTGGTACTCATGAAGGAAATGGGGTGTTTATTATCTTCTACCATTTGTGTCAATACTAAAACAATATTATGTGCTAAAGTGAATGAATAAAGATAGAAATATTTATTTAAATCAGAGATGATCATGATTGGGGATTGAGAAATCACCATTTTAATTTCCTAGAATAATTTATTGGCTTTTGTCATCAACTCAATATTTTCATCCTAATTTAGCATGGCATTTAATGGTTTGATGATTTATTTGAAATTAAGAATGAAAATTTTCATGAGTTCGATCTTTCTAAAGGACTTCATCTCCTTATTTTTGTTAGGTGGGATTATGTTGGAGATGGACTAAACATGGTTTGGGTTGATGGATATCCCTTCTTTGTTGATAATATATCCCAATAATTTCCCTTTGGTAACCCTAAAAATGCATTTATTAGGGTCCAGAGAAACTCCATACTTCCTACACAATTCTATGACATTTTTTATATGGATTAAATGGCCTTGTATATTATTGGAAAATAACACAAGATCACCCATGTAGATGATAATACACTTCCCCACCAGTCTTTGAAAGCAATATTCTATCACTCTTTAGAAAGTGGCCCCTACATTAATTAGGTTAAACAATATCCTTTTATATGCAAATGTCCCCCATTTGGTGGTAAAAGTGGTCTTCATCATGTCTTATACCTTAAGAATTGATTGGTTGTAACCTAATAATCCATCTTATAAAGACATCATATCTGAGCCACTCACCATATGCATTACTTCATCTAGGGAAGGTAATGGATAATTATCTTTTATTGAGTCTTTATTTAAGTTCTTGAATTCCACACACAACCTAATTTATCCATTCTTTTTCTTGACTAGTACTAGATTACCTACCTAGGTCATGTGCTTTAATCATAATAATAATATTGGCATATACGAGCTTTTATATCTCTCTTTATGAGTAGTTATAAGACCAAATTTACTAGTCTCTTCCTCTACATAAATGATTTGGGTTCTAATTTTAAATGGATGGTATGGGTAATAACACTAGAATCAAATATATTCATGTTATCATATGTCCAAGCAATCAAATATTTGTAATTTTTTAGTGATCCCTTTATATTATGTTTTTCATTTCCATATATCTCATACCTATATTCACTAGTTGGGGAATCTGGTTAATCCCTAAGTTTTCCTTGGTAAAGTTAGATTCAGTTGGTTTTATTTTTTTCTACTTTTGGGCCTCGGAGTGTCGATGTAAAATCTCTTTCCAAGGAAACCATGCCAAAGGAATTTAGTTTTCTTTTAGTTTTAGAACACCTTATCTACCCATATCTTTAGTTTATAGTGTTTTTATACTTTATATTATCCCAGCTTCAAAATTTATAGAATCATTTATGAATTGTATGATTTTATAGCCATCATCAAATACCTAGAAGTTGTCCACATTATTAGGGACAAAAGGGAATTAAATGATCCACTAATTTTTTTTGGCTTTTCTGAGTCTTGGAATTGTACCAAATTAGTGTCAAGGGATGCTAAAAATTTAATTTTCTAATTCTTCTCTCTTAGAATGGACTTGATGTGAAGTTATTCAAAAGATTTAATCAAGTTTCAATCTTAGTGATTTTTTTTATTTAGGTAGGAAATATTCCATTGCTACTTATTTTTGAACTAATTTACAACTAATGTTGAATCACCAAACACTAGTAGTTGTTTGGCATTCTTATTTAATGTGAATTGTAGACCTAAGATCAGGGCTTCATTTTTGGCTCAGTTATTGGTAAAATAAAACTAAAACATATAAGAAGTACCTTAAAATTTTAGAGTTGACAATTATTATTTTGTGGTGAACATGTACACACCTAAATGCATTGATACAAAGTCAACCTACTCATTTATATTATTGTAATTAGTGATCAATTAATTCATTTTTAGATCTATTATCACTCCAAGATGTACCCTTTGAAATAGATAGTTCAATTCTCTTCAATCTTGGACTAACATGGGATTGGCTTAAAGGTTTTAGGTGACCTATAGTAAGACCAAACCTATTTTATATGGATATATCTCCCTTGGTACATCAACTGAAGATCTCCTCCTAATTCCTATTGATGATTGGGTGAAAATATATAGAATGAAAACATGAAAAAAAACCTATTCTAAGGGTGGTGATCCACCAATATTCACTTATCTCCTCTTGATTGACCATCAAACACACTTCATGAATCCAATGAAAGATGAATGATGAAATAGGATTATTAAAACTCTCCTAAACATAAGTATTTCATGTGGAGGTTATATGGTAGGTTTGTAAGTTTAAGGCAATGGAGGAAAGGCCTACTTGAGACACTATCAACTAGCTCACTCTTCAATACAACTTCCACAATCTTAACACTTCACATGACCAATAAAGGATGAAATTACAATAGTTAGGTGAAGGAGAGGACATAAGAAAGGGATAAAACATCACACTTTATTAAAATAAACAACCATAACACACTAATGCTAATAAGAAGTCTGTAAATAGTTCTTTTCTATATTGATTCTCAAGGTTTAAGCTATAAGTTTGTATATATTTACTACACCCAATAAAGGGATGAGAAGAAATTCATAAAGGCATTAATATATAGATATGTGAGAAAGAGAGAGGAGGGAATATTTTTTTAAAATTGGTATGAGGATTCCATAATGGTCATCATCCTCTCTCTCAATAGTTACAATATCCCTTCACACTCCACCATACATTGCTACGGTTGACTAGTACCTTAAATGAGCACTATGGAGCATTGAGGTATATTTTAACAAGGTTTGATTCATGACCAATCCATTCAAACCATCCTTATTTAAACACCCTTCCTTTAATCAGTTACTAATCATTGAAATATGTCCAATTAGGCCTTCTCCATAAGGCATTAAGTAGTTACCTGTACCTACAAATTTTCCATGTTCAAGAAACCCTCCAAAATCATTCATAATGTCCATAGATATGGAGTTTTATCACCTTAAAGGGAATTTAAATAGGTATTATGAGTAATAATTAACTTCATGATGTCCTCCTATGCTCATAATCTCCTCCATTTTACTAGATAAGTAGTCTAGTCTCTTGCTCATTCACTATTTGGATGACTATGAAAACTATATCAAACCTCCAACCTAACCTCTAAACCATGACACAAATATATTATGTACAAATATCCTCCCCCTCCTAAAGTTATTATCTCCCCATGTAATTGTTCCATGTAGTTTTGAGCTTGTCAACTTTCCTCTTGGGTGATAAACATGCATTATGGGTAGTCTTGAGGTGTCTTAAGGCCAAAATGGAAAAATTTGGCATCTCCCCTACAAACCAAAATCTCACACACATATAAAACAACTTGATGATAATTCTTATTAAGGTTTGAGATTTCCTATAATCTCTTTTTTCCCTCTACTCTATCCTATATTTGGAATTATCTTAATATAGGCACTAGATCAATAGGCATAAGTGTAGGGTTTCTAAGTTTTTATCTTAAGATAAACATATGAGGCACTTAACCTATTTATATATCATGTAAATCACATCTCAGGTCCCTTAGAGTGTCTATGTTATCTTGATAAAGCCATCTACATATTGTTACATGCATACATTCCATCACTTGGATACCTAGGCATGTCTACAAGAGTTACTAATCATGAAATCCATTGAGGGTGGCTAATGTGAGATCATTTGGAATCTCTGAGGCCTTATCTATCTCCAAAAACCTATGGTGTATTAAAATATGTCCTAAATCCTTACTTATAGGCTTAAAATAGCTTTATCAGGCCTAATCTCTATAGTTAAACCTTACACATGCAAACCAATATGTCATTTGAGTTCTTAAAAGACTTTGGGAGACCATTAAGACCATTTCATATCACAAAAACTCCATTTTAATGCATTTGGAGGTGTAATTATATCATTGGGTCTAAACTAGGGTTTGAGAGGGGTTTTAGAGGTCCACCATCTTAATGATGGTTCATACAGTATGGACCTCCAAATAAAAACCTCTTGTCATGAATTTATAGTCTTTTATCCCCTTCATATCTCCTAAATAGTTTATGATCCCATGAAAAGTGTGTGTGGAGATTGTTGGCAATTTGGATTATCAAGGCCAAATTCCAACCCTTATAACCAAAAACTTTTCATGGTCATCATAGTGTCATAATTTTAAATTGAAGAGTGAGTTATTCAATGTCATGTTCATAGTTTCAAGTGTCTTATTGAGGTTTTGATAGAGTTTCAAGTGGTTCTATGAACTAAAAGTGCTTTGAAGAAGATTGTAACAAGAGGATAGTTCATGATTTATCATGAAATATTATAGTATAATTTGGTATATGGAAGGTATGAAATGAGATATAAAATCAAAAATCCATTTGAAATGTGTCAAAAGTCTATTTTAAGCCTTTTATAAGGCTATTATATGATTATAAGACATTTAATGGTAGTTGTCCTTTGCAAAAGTTATGTTTATTTTTCCTAAAAAGACAACTTTTATGTCTTTAAATGTAAATATGGTACTAAAATTCCATAAAGTTATTCAAATTACATTTTAAAACATTCATGTATATGAATTTATATCAGTCATAAAGTTTTGTATTTGGAAAAATTCACTTAAGGTAGGTTTAAGTGTGAAAAGGGTCTTTTTAGGCCTCCCACATGCCAATTTTGGTCATTTAAAGGTGTACAAATGACTAAATATTTGTCCTAACATAATTTTTAACTTTTTGATCCCTTCTCATGCTCTATTTTTGGTGGTGGATGCTTAAGTTGGGAACAAATGAAAAGAAAGGTCATATTTCATGGATATTTTAAGCAAAATATCAACTTCTGCAACCATTCCGTATGATGGAGCTCATGATCAATAGAATAAGGGAATAATGGGGGTTCCAAAACAAATTTATGGTAAAAATAATCAAAACAAGCCCAAAATCAGTCTCTTCTATTCACCTTGCTAGTTTTCACATGGGGAGAGTTCTTCAAGTTTGCATGTGGTATGATCATTAAAGAGAAAATCCAAGTCTAAAATTTTGGATATATAAATTAGACTTAGATAGCTTCACGCTGGAGTAAGTGGTTGTCAAGTTGGTAATATTTCCTTCATGAATCATCCATTTGAAGTCAAGACATACATCCACAATCTTGCATCTAGGAAAGCAGTCAGTTTTCTATAATTTCTCCTCATCATGGTATCATATAAAGAAAATTTAAGTTTAAAAGGATTTTTATGGGAATGGATAACACTTACATATTATCCATAAATTCTTTTTTACACATGTGAGGAACAAACTAAGATCAGGAAAAAAATAGAGTTTAAATCTATAGTTTAGCATGTTTCAAAAGGAGAATTATATGGTAAAAGAGAGAAAGGGTTTCAATATTTCTTATTTTATTCATAACAAGGACCTAAATCATATTCATATGTCCCTCATGCAAGTTTCTCAAGAGATTTTTCAAAATTTTCATAGAAAAATCCCACTGTTATGTTCTCAAGCATCTCAAAAATCCCTGCTTAGCAAATGTTAAGGTTTCTTAACATATTTTAAGGTTCCTAAAATATTCTTAGGTTTTAAATTCACCTTCTTATCCTCCTCCAATGGCCCCCAAATTGATATATGTGTTAAAGGATATTGTCATGCTTGAATAGGGATCTTAAATTTGGCCTAAC